>VDFB02320675.1:0-64613 GCA_007258455.2 Sequoia sempervirens | reverse complement strand
CGGCAAACCAGAGGCGAGGATGGATAGAGCTACGTTGGCTCAAACCGACCCTATTGGATGGTGGACATGGCATGGGAAGGATGCACTAGAGTTGAGATTACTTGCTATTCGCCTTCTTTCACAGGTTGCCAGTTCCTCTGCTGCAGAGAGGAATTGGTCCACATATAGCTTCATCCAATCAGTGAAGAGGAACTGCCTTACCTCTAGACGATCGGAGAAGTTGGTGGCAGTACACAGTGCTTTGCGCTTACAGGATCGCCAGTCTAGTGAGTATTGTCAGACTCCAGCCTTACGTTGGGATGTTAATCCCGAAGATGCTACGCAGATTGAGGAGGAGGATGCACATGGGGGATTGGTGGGTGTTCCATTAGTTGAGACAGATCCTTCTATTGACATGGACACTGACATTGACTTAGACTCGAGCTCTGATGGCGAGGGCGATGTTGATTTAGACCTACCTTCTGCCGATTAGGGACCATGGACAGCGATATATTTTCTTAGTTTTATGTTTATCATGTCATTTCATAGTTGAGACTTGGAGCCTTTGGGCATTTTGGTTATAATTATCAGACTTTTATATGATATGTATGCACATTTATAATGAAAAGCGTTTGAACTTTGTTAATTTGTTTGTCAATTCTCATGTGAAATCTCAATTCAAGTCTAATGATATGTATTAAGCTTATACAATGTCTAGAATGAATGCTTTATCAATGTTATGCTATGAACTTTTGAAATTTCTCTATATTTTTAAAAATTTCCCTATTTTTTTGTCAGCCGTCCTCTGCCGTCCCCTAAAAAATGACCCAAAAGTACCCCCGTACCAGAAACTCGTCCCGCCGTACCGGGTACTCCCCGTCCCCGAAACCCCGTGGAGCATAGCTCTGTGGTTGTTTAGACTTTTTGCTGGGAAAATGAAGGTGGAGCAATCTGGATTACTTGTGGCACAAAAAATGAAGTGGCTGGGATGTTCTTGGCTAAGAAAGGCAAGGGCTATTCATTATTGGGGTTGTGGCACATATGCAATGAAAATTAATGGCAGATCAGTACTTATATGATCATTAAGGTAAGCTATTAGAGAGGAACCAGCTAACCTTATTTTGATATGTAAAAGGATGATAATGGCAGTGAATCATGGAGAGCTTTATAATGAAGGAAAATAATGAAATGGGTGCTACCTAATATAAGAAATCACAAGGCGCCACCAAGATGAGAAAGATCAATGAAGGAGATTAAGTCATAGGTTGTGTAGATGGAATTTACAATGCTAAGGGTCATGAATATGGTGGAGAGGACAAATACAAACTTGCAATTTAAACTTGAGTGTATGAGCTTATGTTTGCTAGCAATGTGATGATTAGAGGACACATGTAGCATGTTGGAGAACAAAAGGAATAACAAAATGGTTGAATGCACATAGAAGAAATAGAAAAACTTTAGCTGAATTTAGTGTATTTAAGTGGTTAAGTTAATGACCAATTAGGAGAGTTCATTATAGTAAACAATAGAGAAATGTAATTTTTAATTACTTTATAGATTTTTGTTGATCTATTGAAAGTGACATTTACTTTGTTTAGTCTGGCCAAATTCACAAATGAATTTACCAATGGAATAACAATGTTGCATAAATGGAGATGGAGTTGTATTGTTTATTTGTTTCAGATCTGATTGTTCCAATTTGGATTGCTATTGTTTAACTATAATTGTATTTCCAAAAGAATATAACAGTTGCAATGGCTGTATGTTAACAAATTTTAAATCTGATTTGAATTTAACTATGTTAACAAATTGTTTGAAAACTCAGGCATACCCAGGGAAATTTGTTTCAAAATTGGATTTCGGTATGAAACATGTGAGGAATCATCCAAGGCACTTATTTCATAGGTAGATTCATTTGGAATTGTCCATGAATGTACTTGGTTGATTCTAGCTTGTTTTGGGAATTTCAAGGCGTTTCCAAGAGTGTGCAACAATTTGCACACGTTTTGTTTTCATCAAAATCCTAAATGACATATATTTTCACTTGCATCCTGTAAACCCTCTCTTTCCTTAGCTGTGTCTTACTTGGGCTTGGCATCCCTTGTGTTGTGTTGAGCAATTTCTTAGAATCTCTTGTTGTGGTGTCTAGTCTTCAACTTTCTCCTTTCTTGATTTGGTGTAATTGTTTCTCAAACCAATTGAAAACATGCTGTAGAAATCTCATTCTATGTGGTAGTCGAGAAGAATATAGATGCTCAACATCATGTGCTTACTCTTGTTACTTATGTAAACATTGACCATTGGTGCATTCATCCTCTTTGCTTCACCATGTTGACAACTTCATTACTTTTCATATGGGTGGAAGCAAAATTATAACCTTCGAATTCTTCATTTGCCATATTGATGCTTCAAATCTTCTTGCTTTGACATTGTTAACAGAATTGTGACACATACATGAGAACTGAAATGCTTCTTCAAATGTTTTGGATGCTAGAAAGGTAGGACAAGAAAGTTTGGATCGAGCCCATCATATTTCCAATAGTGAGAACCTTCTCTTTTAGAAATTAAGAAAAAAAAAACTATTACAATGTTGAAACATTTGATCCGCCACTAAAGGAAAAAGGCCCTTCATTTGAAAAAATAATACGACACAATAACCCCTACATCATGTATAAATGGTTTTAAAATATATTCAAAACTTATCAAAAGAAAGAAATCGAAAAAAAACTTAAAAGTCTTAAAAAATCTTCAAAACTTGAAAACAATTTACAAGAGTCACTCACCTTTGGTAGATAAATCTTCCATGTACAACTTTCTTTCCTATTGGTGTAGGTGTTTCTCCCTCGTAACCTTCAACTTTGAAGAAAAATGCAACAGCCTTCAAAAATCAACAAAGACAAACTTGTAGGCAAAAATGTTGTTTTACTCACTTGGGTTTGTGAAATGAGGCAAAAGACCTTAACTACACTCGCTTTAGGGAAAAACTAGGCATTTAGGATATTTTTGTTTTTAAAAATGGTTAATTTTTTTTCTTGTTTGGTCGAGCATTTGAATAAAACTTTTGATCACCAACATGATAAGATCACAAGTTTACTTTCCATTTAAAAGGTCCTTTACTTAAATTAATGGCTCAACCAGTAATGCCAATGACCTGATTTTTTAAAGTTTTTTTTGTGTGTTTTTAGATTGAAATCCCTTACTTTTTATTGCCAAGACACCCTTTCATCCTTGGGATGCTTGAGAGATGGCTAGATGTTCCCTTGACCATCCTAGGGAGGGTAAGGATGTCCTTGCTCTATAGGGACTCCCTATTGGGTCTGGGCACTAGGAGTGGTTGGGGGACATTTTGTCCCTATCGCAGATTCCGGATTTCATTGTAATTTTCATTTTGTAATGACATTTGACAAAAATGAATTATCATATTGTGAATTCATAAGTATTTTCTTTTTTGCAAATTATGAGATATTCAAATATTTCATTTATAGGCATTAGGCAATTATGAGTATTAATAATTTTTAGAAATTTTAAATTATATATATATGAACCTATACCCCTACCCAAGGGAAAAAAATGCCATATTGGTATGCCCAAACCACAAACCCATTACCTGTCCCCATACCAGGACCAGAAACTTAGATATTTTTATTAGATATATTCAAATATTCACATTTTTTAAATTTCAGCTTTTAGTTTTATGAAATTATTTTTAGGTATTTTTAATTTATTTGTGTTTTAGTAATTCAAATATTAATTTTTTATTTATTATAGCTGTCCCCTGTTGTCCCAAAATCTGGAAACGAAATTCCATCCCAGAAACCTATCCACTCGTCCTCAAAAATCAAGGAAACACCGGTTGAAAGTGAATAAGTTGTCTAGCATTTTCTGTCCGGAATTTGCTGTTTGTTTTCTTATTAATGAATAAGTCTTCAGTTTTAATACTTAAACAATGACGCAGTCTTCATTATTAAGCAAAGGATAAGATATTTCTAAGTTCACACATTTGTAAGGATATATTAAATATTTGTTAGGTTTTCACGGTTATTAGTGATGATGAACTTAAATATACAGATAATGGAAATTTGAGTTCCTTGTTTGATGACTAATATGACTAGGGCTTAACAAGTTCTGTTGTTCTGATCTTTGTAGGTCACATTTTTCATTCTAATAGAAAAATAAAAAATTTGAATACAGGAACAACTGAAGCCACTGATGGAACAGATAACAAGAGTGAAAGATTTAACTGTGCCTGAGTATGGCAGTCTCCTTCAGTGGGAGGCTAGAGCAATTGCTGCTGGGCGTGCTGTTAGTGGGGACCATAATGCAAATGAATCATCAAAATCCTCTCAAGGGCAAGGATATGGAGGAACTCCAATGCCCTACCTTGGTGAGACAAAGGTAAGCATCTTCGAATCTTTGGTGCATACATGTATTGGAGGAAAAACTGTTGGCTGATCTAGAATCTAAGAGGGAAGGAAAATGCTTAAAGTCGCTATGAAGTAAAGAATTATATTTTTGCTGTGGTTCAGTAAGCTTCTCTTTAAAAAATTACTAATGACTTTTTCTTTTTCCTGATTTAGAGGTATGCTTCTTTGGAACTGGCATGATGAACGATAGTTATGAATTCATTTATCTAGTTCAATGTGAAGGACATGCTGTACTTATTAATATAAAGTGTTTTTTGAAAGAAAGAATAATAAAGATCTATGTAATGACTCAACCTTCCTTTAGTTAATCTGTTTCAATTCATTTTGACAACTGGGTGAAATCTATTGCAAATTCAATGATTACAGGTGGAACTAGAGCCTATTCCTGTTTTCTGTCTGTTGCTGCTATCCTTTTTTAGTATTTCACTGTTTGTATGTATTGGCAGAGAAGGTTGTATCGCCATTGGAAAATAAGTTCTTTTACTTAGTGTTTTTGATAAACTGCTATGCCAGTACCTACCATGATCTATGCAAGAAATTTGAAAATGTTGTATGGCTTTTCTGTAACTAGCTCATAGTCATAAGACCAACAGAAAAATTTTAAAATCGCTTCTCTGCTTATGTAATCATAGGTCACATAATTTACTACAATGCCCTTTGCTGTACTCTTTCTAGCTAGCCAATCACATTCCTTCCATTCACCTTAAATTAAAGTGTTCTAGATGGAATTCTATTCTTGATTGTCATTTATTTGTATTGAAAAAAGTCCTCTGGACACAATAAATAATGTGCCATTAGGTTATTATTTCAAATTTTTACATTTGTTAAGGCTTCCGTTTATACAAATGGCTTCCTTTTTCTATTTCAAAAAGACGTGTCTGCAGGATCTTATGTTTTTGGTTGTTTTAAGGTTTTCGTAAAGTAGTTTCAGTTCTTCCTTGCACATCAGTTAATGCTTAGTAGAACTACAAGGTCTGTTAACAGTCATTCTTTCCCATGAGAGTAGGTATGTCTATCATGAATCCAATATCCTGGTAATCTGTGTGGAAAGAGTGCTTTTTGTATAGTTCTTAGTCTTGAAGGATTCTTGAAAAGTTTTAACATTTTTTGTGATGATTTAGATTAATGATTCAGAGGATTGTGGTTCAGTTTCACAGACAAACTTATATTAGATGTTGACTGCATGATATCATTCATTTCCTTTGTGTGGCATGGTGATGACTACAAGCAAGTAGGTTTATATTTTCATTCTTGAATGTTGTAACTCTCTGAAGTAATGACAGAATAAAACGAATTGCCAAAATTTAGAGAATTTATTAAAGTTAATAATTTCTTGAATAACTTTGTTATTGGCCAACATTTTATATGGGAATTCTGTTGCTGAATGGCCTTTAATATACATCCAATTATCATATCTGAATGTTTCTATGGTCACATGCTGTTTGCAGGTTGAGGTAGCTCTTTCTGGAATGGAGGTCAAAGAAGAGGATTCTAAGGATAATATATCTGTCAAAGTCCTTCCTCCTTGGATGATCAAACAGGGAATGAATATTACTGATGAACAGCGTGGTGACGTGAAACATGAGTTAAAGTTGGACAGCGGTTCATCTTTTGCAGGTCCTACTTTAGACAGGAAGCCTGGAGATGACAAAGGAGCTGTTGATCAGAATATACAGGTATGCACTGCTGGGGGAGAACAATAATTACAGAATTGATTACTTGTCATATACCCCCTTGTTATTGCTAATTATCTTAACTACTGATTTGTAAATATCTTATTTCATATTTTAGCTCCTTAATGGTTGCTTGGTCCCTGTATGAGAATCCAGACGAATTATAATGTGATATTCTATTGATTGTTACAGGAAGAGTACATTAAGGCATATTATGCTGCAATCTTTAAGCAGCAGCAGCAAACAGAAGTAATAGCTGCTGCTACAACAGAAGCAGCTCCCTCTGAGCGTCGGGTTGGAATGAAAGCCAAACGTGAAGAGGAAGATGATGAAGTAGTTGAATGGGAAGATGCTCCAATAGCAGGTGTGCATTCCCAATATTTGTTTTTTATCTGATAGATTTTGTATGTTGCAGACATCCACAATATTGAAAGCATAGTTTTAAAACTTGGTCTCGGTAAAAACTTAGGAGCCCAAAATTTTGGCTTAGACCCAAGACTCAGCAAAAACTCAACATACTAAAAAAATCTATAAGTTCATAAAATAAGCTTAAACAGCATTCAATATGCTGTTAAAATGTATAAAAAATGAATTTAGAGAATGCATGGGCATATTTTCTATTAGTTCTAGGCCAAAAATAAGTACATCATGTTGAGTCTCAAAATCATTGCGCCACTTCCTAGAGAAAAATGTCACTCACAAGGCTAGGGTTGTCATCATGCAAGTGAAATCAGCTCATCAACAGACTATGGAAGGATAACAGCTAACTCTATGAGAGTGGGTTAGATCTCGGGAGGGTGTTCCCAGGGGTACCTTAATAGGTATTGAAGTCACATAAAATGATTAATTAATGAGACAAGAACAGCCAAACCCAACTTGATATCTTAGCCCCAAATACTGTCACTAGACTAAGAACAACTGGCTGCATTTAACCCCTATATAGCTGATTACCACATCCAATCATGACCCACATGAAATAGTTTCCTTTGAATAGCTCTCTTGAAGATAAATCCCCAGTTATAATACTAGGTCATGAATACATAAAAACTTCTCCAACTCCCTTACTACTAGTTTGTGTTTGATTTAATGATGTGAGATTGGAGTGTGGTTTCAGACCGGTGCCTATGTATTGGGCAACCAAGTCACAACACTGAGAAGAGAACAAACAGGAACAAAAGAAAAAACAGCTATGTATTAACATACACCAGTGGATATAAAACCTTGCAGAACATACTTAGTAATCTAGACACAACTACATATATTTGTATATAAAATTGAGAAAGATCATTACAAGCCTTGCAATGTCTTCAAAATGCTGTCACATTCATCTAACCCAATATTACATTCATACCAGCAAATGTGGCAAGGGAAAATCTCTAGTTGCAACTAAGAAACTCTCCTAAATACAGACAAAGTGCCATGGAGACATTCTACAACAAAATCTCATTACAATATGAATCTTCTTCTATTCCACGAGTCTGCAATTTCTGAGTAAACTGGACTGTGGCATTAATGGATGCCTTGAATTTTTTTTTTGTGTCTGAAGAACACACCGTGCCAACCTCCTTTTGAAATGAGACAAAACTTTTACATATACACTCAAGTGCTCAACCCTAATCGTTGTGCACTATAGCAACTCAAAATGGATGGAAAAAGAGAAATTGCACCCAAAACATATGCCTAAGATCATCAAAAATCCCCTACATTGAATGCAAGCAGATGGAAGAAATGTCGCCATTAATGTGAGTTGGTGGGAGCAATATGCCATAGAAAAACATTATTTGGGAGATTTGTTGGCATATCAGGCTTTGCTCTAGAGATATGTTAGGATAGAAACATTAAAATTATCACAACCCGGAAACAGCCCAGCCTTGTTGGCCATTGGACATCGAGCTTGACATCTATTGCTAAACAATCCGGCCCTAAAACAAAGGAGCAATCACAAAACTCTACGAAGAAAATAATCCTCCAAGTCATCCAGAATCGAGAGGAAAAAGGGAATAGATGAAGTGTTGAAGACCTAACATCTGAAAGATGCTGTGGGTGGCTGGGCGGGCGCCCCTCCACGTTGGCGGAGGGAGTTTGAAGGGGTATGACTCAGCAAGTACATGTTTTTTTAATATTTTGGCCGCTGCCGATTTGAGTGGTAGGAAAGGTAATGACAAGTGGTGATAGTTCTGGCGTTCTCCATTTACGGTGAGGTACATGCACAACTGTTAGTTGGCGAGTGATTATCATTTCAAGGAATGCGTTAAAGGCTGAAGGTGAAGGTTGGTTTTCCATGCAAGGACAGATTGCCTTGCATCATTATAATTTCTCACGCGTGTGAGGTAAGCTCGGCCTTGTTGTCATGGGCATTATTAATGGAAGTTGGCGTTGGTGACTTGTTTGTGTGCGGAGTGCAATGTTTATATGGTGTCTTTGGTGGTGGCGTTTTGGCCGACGGTGTTTGGTTTCCGGTGGTTTCGAAAATGGCAAAGCCGAGCCGCTCCAAATTTATAATCTCTGTGTCTGTGGAGGGGTTGGAGTCGTTTGGTGCAGACACACCCATTTCTCTGTGGGTGACGGAGAGACAAGTTGCCTTCAGAGAAATAACCAATCAGCGACTCAAGTGCATTCTGTTGGATAGTGATCCTCTGGTTTTGGTAGTTGTTAAAATGGTTTTAGGGAAAGGCCATTTGGAGAGAAAAGAGTATGCGCGGGATAATGCATATATATCCTTGCATTTCCTGGCTATATTATTGGATGTTGAGGTGTCTAAGGGGGAGGCCAAGGAAATGCTCATGCGTTTGTTTCGTGGAGATTTGTTGGGTGGCCTCGAGGAGACACTAAAGGCAACATTTGTTGGCAAAGGGATTCCACGACAGTTGGATTTCGAGCTGCTCTGGAAATCGGACGAGGCAGTGAGAGTCTACCCCTTTCTTCTGGCCTTGAAAGGGGCCGAGCTTATGCGGCACCAGATGATCTCGGTTGTGGTAGTGAAATTCTTGAAAAGGAAGCTAGGGCTGGTGGTGGAGGAAGGTTTGGACTAGGTGGTCGATTTTGACACCTTTGCTAAATTAAATGGTTTTCTTTGAGGTTCGACCTCTTTTTGTCTGGAATTTTTGTCCGTTGGCTGCTAGTTTAGTTTCTAGGCAATCTAGTTTTGGCATGGTTGGAGCCGTTTTTGGTTGAATTTTGTGAATTTCTCGGGCAGTTTGTTAAAATATTACTGGTTCTTCTTGGCTCTGGTTTGGTGGTGGTTTCCTGCTTAGCAGACGTTCTGTATGGCTCTTTTTTATTATTAATAAAATATCAAGCTCTTACATATAAAAAAAAAACATCCAAAAGATGCAAGTAAGCTCGAGAATGAGAAATGAATTGGGGATTGGGGATTGAGAGGAAGGCTTACACCTTATCAAAAATAAGACCGAAGTTAAGAAGGAAACCGATTGCCGAAGACCGAAGACTACGACAATGAGGGTCGGCGGTCAGGAGGAAGCAATGAGCCTTATCACAAAACAAGACGGATGGTAGGAGGGAGACCCAATTGTCGAAGACCAAACATTAAGACATCAAGGGTCGAGGGTTGAAGACCATAAGGAGAATGCCCAAAAGTCGAAGACCAATGAAGAGGAGTGAATTGCAAAGGGGATACTTCAGGGATCAGGAATCAAGAGGAATGATTACCACATGATGAAGAAGATGGTAAGGATTATGGATGATGGCTGATCTCCGGAGTTCGAAATTTCAAGACTTGGATAGATTTTGAAGGATTTCATCGAAGCTTTGGGGATCAGTGGAAAGAAGGGAAAAGGAAACATGAAAAGGATAAAGGTTAAGAGTTAAGGCCGATGATCGAAACCCGAAACCTTTATACTTAGGTGATTTTGATGAATTATGAAGGGGAAAGAAGAAGAGCTCGGTAGTGATAGAAATGGTATGAGATCATGCAGACAACCAAAAACCCTAAAGCCTGATAAATACAACACTTAGCCATTTTGGATTTTAAAAGGCACAATTCAAGAAAGGTGACCAATATAAGATCTTTGTGATCTGTTATCAACTTGGGTAAAAGGGATTAAGGCACAAGAAAGGGGAAGGGACTCAAGCAAAAAGGGGAACTACAAATCTAAGTCCCAATAGTGGCTTTGGTTGGGGATGTGTGCCTCTTGCAGGCACAACAAGAATCCAAAATCTCCAGGCAGATCAAAACTAGGAACAACAAGAAACAGGATTGACACACGGAGGAGAACAACATATGTACAAGAGAAGGCATTATATACAAGGAAGGACAACCTATAGCCAATGACATGAAGGCACATGGATTTGAAGATATGGCTGCACAAACTTACCACATTATTTTGTAGGTCAAACCTTGCATGAATACCCATGGCACCTGGCCATGGACAAGCTCTTACATCCATTTGCCTCTGTCAAAGACAAGCCTGCTGAAGGAACTGATTTTTATCAACCCAAAATTGTTTACTTCATAAGGCTGCGACAAATGCAACCTTCTCCAGTTAAGCATAAATTTGTGATTGCCATTGAACAAGTGAAGACATGCTCCACTATTGACCTCATAATTGTATGGCAACCACATAAGATTAGCCACCACATTGCCCAGCAATGCATTTCAATTTTCTTCATTTTTGTAGTAGCTGGGGGCAACAATTGAAAACTAGATCAGCACCAGCAATAACTTTGGTATTTTCATACCTACTGACCTCCATGGGTCAATTGAGGCAAAAAGAAGACACCTTCAATTCACATCGCAAAGAAAAACATGCCTCTTCATATGGTTGACCTGCAGAAGGAAACTCATCTTATAGCGAGTCAAACTGAAACTTTTGAAGCTCTGGCATATCAGAAATTTGAGCAGTAGGCTGATCAACAGCCTCAAGAACATCTTGCTGCTCAACACCATCATAAGAAGCATGTTGGGCCCAAGTGAAACACTTGAACTCAGGCACATTGTCATCCTTGCTATAAGAAGCTACATCTTCATTACAAAGGAAAGCCTCATATTCTATTTCACTTGCCTCTGGGACAACAGGAAGCCAACATACCTCGTTGTCATCTATGTTGATGCAAACTTCATCAGCACAACCACTAAAATCATGAGACACTTCGTGTGAAGAACTACACTCTTCAAATTGTCTCTCAGTTTCAAATTCATCTTGGCAATCTGCTGTGATATATGTGCTGCAAAAAACAGACTTGTGGCACACCTCTTCTTCCACACCCAACGTAACAGCAGTTTCATATGACCCTTTTGAAGTGCATTGTGCATGAGGAAGACAACATGTTGCACACGAAAGAAGAGATTCTCATATGCATCCATATGATCACCAACATCACATTCTTCAAGTGCAAACTCTTTAGAACCAGTATCATCCATTGTATAAATTCTCATTTCTGCATGTTCATCTTCATGTACACCTGTGCCTAATCTATCTTCATGCAAACAATCAATCACTTCAAAATCAGAAACCTGGACAAAGGAAGGCAAAAGATCAAACAAGAAGGTAGCTTCTTGTTCACCACTTGCAACATCAACATAAGCATGCTCTGTATAATCAGCTATTGGAGTTGATTCATCTAATGAATCTCTTGCATACACCTCCTTTTCACTGTCCACATTGCTGCAACAAACAACAAGGTCATACTCATTCTCAAGCTGAAAATCATCATTGATTTCTTTATTATTAACAACCACGGATGACTGATCCTGTTGAAGGTTGGTGCAAAGTGCAAACATTGTCATCCTCATCTGTATTGCTATCTTGCAGTGCACCAACACCTTCCACCTGCTTGCAAACACAATCATCATTTGATATTGTGCTTCTACTTGATGCCATCTTCATATAGTCGCTATCATCGACAACAGGTTCACCACCAACAACTTCTTGTTTTTGAGGAAAAAGATTTTGCAATCATATCCCTTCTCAGATCATCAATGAAATCAAGGAACTTGTATGCCTACTGCATGTTAATCAATCTGAGTTTTTCCCGTATTGACCCAGAACCTAGAGAAAAATCATAGGCTCCAAGAAACATGTCAATACATGCAAACATGTTACGTCTGCAATTTTCTGGGATCTTGGAAAGAGCAACAACAAACCTATGACTAAACTTCATGCTGGACTCTCCCTCTTGCCATTTGATATTTTCCAATTCTTCAACAAGAACGGTAGGTCTAGAAAGAACTCTTCTTCGAAGACAGACACAAGTTGGTTCCATGAAGCAAAGGAATACTCTAGGAAATAATCATACCAATTCTTTGCCCATCCATTCAATGACCTAACAAAGAATCTCATCCACATGTCTTCATCTTCAAACTGATATTTTACCATGAAATCTGAAAATGCCCTGACAAGTGTGTCCCCTTGACAGACATCATACCCACCAAATCTTGGCATCAATCGGTAGATTGAAGACCTCATTTTTTGTCTTTCATAGTCAACCCAAGAAAGGTCAAGCTGCATATAGATGGGATCAAGAGGGACAATAGGGGACTGAAAGCTTGCTTTTCCGTAACAACAGGGTGTCTCTATGATTGTAGATCCTTGATTCTTTCTTCACACTCCATTTCAAACTCAAGAAGCCTATCCACCGTCAACTTCTTTTTAAGTATGAATGCTTGTATGTCTGAATGTGAAGCCTTCCAATGTACTGGGCTGTAAGAACAACATGGTGATTTATCCTCATAATATTCTTGGACATGCATCCTATCATACTTCCTAGGGTTTGAATCATATGTTACATTTGCTGAAGTATTCCTAGGATATATGTATCCATTCCTGCTCATCATGGCTAGTTACAATTAATTATGCAAGGTGGAAAAAAGAGGAGAAAGTAAAGTGTTTCTTTACCAAGGAAGAAACCATGTTGTGAATTGGAAGAAAATAGAGTACCAAATACTTAGCTGCAGTTTCTTGATATGTGTTCGTGAAGAATGAACAACAGCAATATCTACGTTCTTTGACAGTAGAGTCGCCACCTCAATGATATGAGGAAATCCTTGAAGCACAAAAACCTTCTAGGCACCAAAACAATTCTAGATTGTAGCCACCAACAAGGTCTTCAAATTCTTTTCAACCCAACAACCCTTGTCCTTTTTCAGGCGCCATTCAATTGGGTCTAAGTTGATGGGACGTCAACTTCAACACACAACATAATGCAAATAACAAACTTATTTACCACTAGTAACAATAGCAAACCACCTTCAAGTTCTCCCCGATAATGGCACCATTCTGTTGGGTCTCAAAATCACTGCTCCACTTCCTAGAGAAAAATGTCACTCACAAGGCTAGGGTTGTCATCGTGCAAGTGAAATTAGCTCATCAACAGACTATGGAGGGATAATGGCCAACTCTATGAGAGTGGGTTAGATCTCCTACGCTTCGAGCTCAACTTAGACTCGGGAGGGTGTTCCTAGTGGTATACCTTAACAGGTATTGAAATAACATAAAATGATTAATTAACGAGACAAGAACAGCCAAACCCAACTTGATATCTTAGCCCCAAATACTGTCACTAGACTAAGAACAACTGGCTGCATATAACCCCCATATAGCTGATTACCACATGCAATCATGACCCACATGAGATAGTTTCCTTTGAATAGTTCTCTTGAAGATAAATCCCCAGTCATAATACCTGATCATGAATACATAAAAACTAATCCAACTCCCATACATAAGTGAAAAGATGCACAATACTCCCTCAAGTTTGAAAAGGTATATCATTGTATGTAGGAATCAAATTGTTGGAGGGAATTGGAATTTACGGACCTAGGTGAAAAAGTGCTTGGGATCTTCGAAAATCTGAAGGTTATAAATGGAAATTCAATGTGGAGATTGAGAACATGGAAGGACATAGGACATCGAGATAAAGGTTCCAAGTGCCGAAAGACATCCGGCCTTTGAACACTCATAAGTTTTGATACTTCAAAATTTTGGGATTGGGGGAACTAAGGATCTTAGATAAAGGGGGCAAAGTGAAAAGGATTCCCTCAGTCCACATTCCCAACCAAATTAAATCAGGATTTTGTGGGGACAAGGACATGAGAATCGAGGATCATTTAAATGGTTTGGAACTAGAGTCCTGCAAATAGCATTAAATTCATATGGATTCCAACTAAAAACTTTTCTAAGGCATGGATTTTCTCAACATGAACAAGGATCAATATTCCAACCAATCAAAACACAACACGAGGAAAACCTAAAACAATGAAGTCAAATTCCAAGCAGGATTTTGAACAGAAAACACAAAAACGCAAGAGAAACCAAAAAGCCAAAAAAAGAAAAATGGGAAACCAACAAAACAACACAAAAGCAAAAACAAAGACTTGTAAAACATCAAACAAACAAGAAAACATGAAAACCTCTTGGAAAACAACCAAGAAGGATGAACCTTGTGCAGGAGAAAACCAGTTCCATGAACCTTGTGAACCTTGTGGCTCGAATATAGGCAGCTAACTTGGCAAACTAGCTCGAATTCACCCAAGGATAAAAAAGTCTCTTTTTGATCACTCAGAGCTCAAGAACACAAATTGAGGAAATAATGCCAAAAAAATGCATATATAGGCACCAGCTACCCCACACATATGCCATTAATTACACTTGGGTCCGACAGGAATTTGTATGTCAAGGGAACCTTGGAACTTGGAACCAAGTCCTTGAGTACCACCCAAACAATTAAACATTACATGACTCACTAAAACTAAAAAGTGAATCTAGAAAAAAAAGGAAGGAAACACATGCCACTAAAGTGGCTTTATTATAATTGTAAGCCTTATCTTTTAATAATTTAATATTATTCTAATACCCACCCTTAAGGCTTACTTCATTGAACACAAAACATAACAAAAAAACACCCTGAACCAAGAATATGCCATTCTTTCGAAGCTTTTCTTTGAAAACAGATCATACACCAGGTAGAACTCCATCAAGCTGCCTCGAAGCTTCATAAAGATGTAGCTCCCAAGGTTGAATTCCTGAGTTCCCAGATTACCACCTCCCCGAATGCCCGAATTACAGATCTCCTGAACCATTGGACAACAATCCATGTTGAGCTACACTCAAAAGAGCTCCATAAAGTTGTCTCGTAACCCTCGTAAGGGTATGATTACAAAATCACAAACTCCCAAGCTAACTAGGCAACCATCCATTTTGAGTTGTCTATACTGACTGTCTTCAAGGAACTAGACTTCTTTAAAATGTATAAAAACTTCTCCTTCACATGCAATGACATGCAAGTTCATGCAAGTACATGCAACTCACTTACATGCACATGCAACTCACATACATGCACATGCAAGTTATTTTGCATGAAAATTCCTACACAAATCTTTGAAAAAATCTGCCTACACAATAAAAGCCAACCCGTGATTTAACCTTGAAACTCTCACAAGTTTTTCCACAAGATTCAACTTCGTTCCACGTGACTCCTTGCTCTGATAACATATTGCAAAAATTAATATAACACAATATTTTAATATTCTATTAATTTATAGGATAAAAATTACAAATAGGTTCATCTCCTTATATAGAGATTGGAGAAGAAACCACCGAAACAGATGAACATTACATGACTCACTAAAACTAAAAAGTGAATCTAGAAAAAGAGGAAAGGAAAGACTTGCCAATAAAGTGGCTTTATTACAACTGTAAGCCTTGTCTTTTAATAATTTAATATTATTCTAATAATAAGGTGTTGACGGGAAAGTTAAAAAGAACATTAGAGGACCAAAAGCCAAGTCAGATAGGAAAGAAGCAAAGGTTACATGGGTGTGTTGTTGTGGGGGGTACACTAGGCACGTATTGTGGACCGCTAAAAATCGGGATCAAATATGTATGTATCAGTGTAGATGTGCATACACAAAATTGGAGATCCAAACATGAACATATCAAACTTGAACATACAAAGATGATCATGAAAGTTAGCGAATCAATTATTATATGAATCAGTGCATCAATTTTTTTATTTTATATGGTATTGAATTTTCGCTTCTTAGTCAGACTACTTTTTTCTAACAATTCTTTTTTTATTTAAACGCCAGTGATGAGGTCCACATAGTAGCTTGAGTGTGCATGTAATTTAACAATATAATGAAATGGCAAAGCTAATTAAAGAAATAGCAACATAATTAGTGAAACCTAAAAGCTTTCCCTGTGGATGTAAGATGCTTCTTCTTTTCTCTTGTAATTGCATTATCACCTCAATGACCAAGGCATATTAACCATCTCCAGAACTTCCTTGAGTCTAAGAGCATGATGGCAAAGCCACCATGGTTTTCTTATGGATTTTTTCATGCAAGATATCTATTCCCTTTGTTTCTCCGGTCTTCTTTAGTAAAGCCTGCTCTCAGACTCTTTGAACTTTGATCTATGACATTGGAGTTTTGAACATTGATAATGAACAATAAACATTGACCAAATTGAGATCAGAAATTGAGTGAAACATAGAAATGTGAATATTTATTTGTAGGACACAGGTCTATCAGAAATACAGGACTCTAATGATGGGTTGAAATGAGCTCTGCTAGGGTTTGCTTTCCTCTGGTTTCTTTTGTGCTTCTGCTTCACTTTGTTGCCTGTGGCAGCTGGGCTTTCTTTCACAATCCCCCCCCTCTTCAATCATGTAGGGATTCGTTGGCTGAGTCTGGTTCCTCGAAGCTTGAGAAGGAAAATGATGCAGTTATGTCAAAAGATTCTAAACCCTCCCCCGCTCTTAGACTGTTTGATCTTTAATAGTGTTTAACAGTTAAATTCTACAATTGAAAAACTATTAATATACATTTTTCCATACTCCATCCCCAAAACTAGGAGAAACATAGGGGAAAATCACTTAAGCAAAAAACATAGACTTAAGGCCTCAGAGATCAAAAGTGCAGTTTTGGTAGCAGTTTCTTACTTAGCATAATAGTTTAATACTTGATTAATACGTGTCTCTTGGAATGCTAGGTGCCACTCATGAAGGAGGTGAAATTGGAACTGATAAAGACAGTTTGGATGACACCAGTTCCCAAGGTGGTGGATTTACAGAGGATAATGCACCTGTGGAAGAAGATGAAGAAGAAGAAGATGGCATCGATTGGGAAGAAGGTTGAGGATTTAGATGTGATGCTTGATGTTGAATGCCATTTTGATTGGCAGATATTCCTTCTACACCAGTATTTAAGAATTCTATATTTGTTCTGTTATCATGATACAGACTGATTTTTGCTAGTAAATATCCCAAATTATGTTTGTAAGTTTGCATGTACAGAGGATCGTCTCTGATAGAGAAGTCCTTGTCAGAGGACTTTTTGTGACAAGTTTGCTTATCGTTTGGAAAGATAAAAATGAGACAATTGTTGTAGGCCAAAAGTAATTTGTTCACGAAGTGTTAATTCTCAGGGTTTGAGATTACAGAGGATATAATTAGTTTTGAAGATGTGTAAAATCATTTAGCTGATCATTATTGGCAAAGGTCCCTTGTATATGATGAATGTTCTTGGCATGGGAACACTAAATGGATATTCATCTTATTGTGTCTATGGGAATGGGAAACAATGTAGATAAGATACATGTAGGTGCTAAATACCAAATACCAATATAAATGTTTGTAGCCTGCACAAGAATCACCTATTAAGGTTTCGTTTTCTAAATTTGGTGCAGATCAAACTAGTTGTTTGCGTCAAGTAATTAAAGAAGAAGTGATTCATCTTTAGAGCATCTTCTCATATTAGGCAACAAGTGAGACTAGTACTAGCCAATCATTTTATTGATATGGAGACCCATCTAGCATTGCTGAAGACACGTACAATAATTTTCATGAAATTTCACAAATGATTGGATATATTCTTCTATAGGGTTTGGTAACAATTCAAATGGTTTGTTGACTTAAGTGCAATTTCTGTGATTTAACCCTGTAATGATTGATTGTATTAGTAATAAATTTTCATTTATTCGTTTTGTTTTTCAAATTTTTAGCAGACCCTTTAAGCTCCTATCCTCGTCTGATCATAAATGCCAGCTTGTTTGAAAACGTTGAGCTGTCAATGCATACAACAGAAACAAATAATATTTTAATTCACATTGGCAACTCGCAACATTAGGTATATTTTTCCAATGCAAATTGAAATTGAAGGAATTGCCAATTTCATGTACTCTCATTCAATGTGAGGAAATTAATTTGGCGAATTATTATGTATTTGTGAGTGGATTTTTTCTATCATTCAAATTTGTACAACGGCTTCTTGAACAGTGCCATTGCAGAAGGAAACAGAATTGGGAGGAAAGCTGTTGGATAACTTCCATTGAACTCAGCCATGTTTCCCACTTAGGCCCTTCAGTTTTTATGAACATTGGCATTTCATGAAAAATCTACTTTCATATTTTTATAATATATATACTTACCCTTCTTAAGAGATTCTGTCTGGAGAAAAAAATGAGATTATTTTGTAAAGGTTAAGTGTTTGATTTTACATTTGCCAGATGCATTTGCTAATGAAATCTAAGACATTTTCAACATGCCCATATTTTTGCATTTCCATCAATAATTACATTCCATAATACTACTCATAAAGATAGTCTTGTGAGAAGGCTTAAGGTTTAAATGTTCTAGACCGCCATTTTGTCTCTATAGTGAAATCTACACATCTTATCAAACAAATCTTAGTTCTTGTGTAAGATTTAACATGCAGATAAACGTCTCTCAGGGTTGTTACGAATACAACCTTTCCCAAATTCCTCTTTTGAATTTGCTGGAGTTCATAATATAACAAGGCGTTCACAATCTCCGCTAAATAGAGTTGGTCAGTGATGTTTACTGTACAATACAGAATATGACTTATATTGTATCCAAAACCTGGTGTTTCTATCTCAGATATTTATAACATTTGTTTTCTGAAACCAAAATATGAATATTCCTAGAAGACTATCTCTTGGATCTAGCATAATAAACTTGGAACAACAATTTTTAGAAGTCAAAAGATAAATAATCCTTTCATTGTTGAGATCTACTATGTATCTTTTTTTTTATACTACAGGGGTGTCCCTGCGACCTAGCCCAGCAGCCCAACAAGGTAACAACCCTTACCTTGGGTACCTAAGGCAAGCTAGGGCGATACCAGTCCCCTGCGAGTGAGATCCCCCACCCGCAAGAAGTCCAACCTCTTAAACCCAGGAGCAAAGTCGAACCCGAGACTGATGGGTAGCAAACCCACTGCTACAATTAAGGATTTTGAATGTCCCTACTAGAGCAATTACATGTAAAAAAAATTGGGCTTTGATTTTAATTTATGGAAAAGGAAGATAAATCTGGTTGAACACCCTATTAATTACATTTTCTTCAAATTATTTAGACTTGTGCAACAACCTGATTTAGTGCATGTCTACCAATAATGTACTACATATTGCAATTTGTTGAAGCATTTTGTTAAACAATCCTTTTTTTTTGGTACATAAATCTGATTATATTGATATTAAAAAAAAAACCACCATTACATCGTGTCATTTCTATGGCAATTGCAGAGAGAAACCCTTACATACTATGAGTATAGCCTACTACCCCAGACCCCAGCCACATATGACAATCAAAATAGGGGAGACCATCCACCCTGACCAACAACAAACAACATACAAACCTAGGCATAACATATTGCATTTTGTAGCATCCCGGCCTTAGCGCCACCCACAAAAAACTAGCAAATCAAGATGCCCAAAAGCCACCAAATTCGTGCCACCCAGCCAAACCAAAGCAGGAGACAACCACCAGTGTCGACACCACAACCACAAAACCAGTAATGTTCAAAAAACTCGTTGCCAAGCCCATTACCCTTCCAGTTCAACCCCTTCAGCCAGCAAATACTCGCGGAAGTGCCACCTTCAATCCATCTCGCCCGTAGGTTCTAGATAAAGGTGGTGCTTCAGGAAGATGAGGCCACACCGTGTGCAATTCTTGTGCTCCTACAATGCATCTCCCTTAAGGTCCAAGAGAAAGGGGTACCTCCGAACTGCAACCCCAAGTATCAGTGGCCTCTGCATGTTCCTTGGACGCGGGAGCCCAACCCCCAGCTCCACAATTATAATCACATTCTCCACACCCTCCAACAGATTGCCCATCACCAGCTTATGAGTCATCAGGAGCATCACCGCCTTAGGCACTTCCAGGTCCAAAAGCGTAGCTACAAAGCAAGCAACAATGTTCGCATTTGTGCGATATCGTTCTACCGACGCCATGTATTCTTTCCCTAGTAGTAACTGCACTGCCTCCAAGACTAGAGGATCCCAGTCCTTAAAGACAGACTTCAACCTTCCATAACAAATTTTGCCGAAAAATGCCCAAAGCTTGTGAGAAGCCTTAAGGCACATCGGCGTCTCCATGGTCTCAGATAGCCAAAAAAACAAGGGAGCTAGGAATATAAAAACTCACATCACCCACAAAATGTGTGGTGATGTTGTCATCACTCACCACCATATCCGCACACCATTAAGCAACCTGCAAACACTGTCCTTCCAATGATGCAATAAACACCACCCTGAGGTGACACTATCAATCCAGCGAACGATGAGACAAGCCAAACGGCCTAGGATGACGACCACCATTCTAACCTCCTACCACCTGCCTCGTCATTCATTACCTCACTGCAACCAAACTCCACGACCGTGCCAGCTAGGTGATATACTGCCCCACACTACCCACCTGGACAACACCAATTCTGATCCCACCCACCTAACAGCCGTGGGGAAGAGACAAGTGTCTCATCCCTTTCTCTCCCCTGACCTCTAATCCTTGAAAATCGAAACCCCTTCCACCCCTTCATTTGCCAAGCTGTTTGCCAAATTTTGTTAAACAATCCTTGTTCCTATTGTAGATTTCTAATTTATCATAGATACAATACAAGATTTAACAAAATAAAAATGCTTTTCTTAATTTTTAATAAGGATCTTTATTCACTGCTTTAAAGCTCGGGTATTGTGCCATGCATGTGCTATATCTAGTAGATCATAATCAAAATATTTCACCAAAATCTACTACGTGATTGTTCTCATTAACTTGCATAGATCCAACAAAGATTGCATTCCATGTAACCAAATTTTGTTGAGAATTTTTTCTAGTGCAGATGTTGCTGCCACATTTGTAATACAACATTTAAAAAAAAAGTGCATTTAATTATTTTGATGGATTGTTATTCCCTATTCTAAAGCTCCAAGTTGTTGCTAATATATATGTCAGACATGGTAGCCACAACTACATTGCACAAAATTGTTTTTATTATTGAAGTCTTTGTAAATTTAATTACATGGAGATCAATACAGGTCCTTGCCCAAGAAAACATTGTTTTAGATCACATACAACAATCATAATGGTCAACAACAAAAACCAACCAAAAGAGAAACAACATAATTGGCCAAACTAAGGACATTCAATCAACACTAATCAACCTATAGCAAAAAGAACAAATAGGGATGTCAAGTCATACAAAACACTAATAGCTTATTGTGCCACCCTCCAAAGAATTGCCAAAACACCAAGCACATATCCCCAACTACCCACCCCACTAGAGGGCATACTACCCTAATCCACCAAATCATCCACTATCATCTCGTCCTTTTCTCCTACATTACCACCATGAGTGAGCCATAACATGAAGCTACCAAACCCAAAATTTAACACCATAGAAGATTTGTGTCCTCTATTTGGCTCTAGCCACCTCCACCAAACCTAAAACAAGCATGAAGAACATAGTTGGACCTTTGAGCACCCTTGAGAATGGATCACCATGTTTTCTAAAACTTGACTAAGGTCCAAGCAATAATACTCTAACAACTCCACATCCCTATATAATGTAACGATCTCCTTTTTGGCCAAATCAAAACCATTCATAGGTGTTGTCAAATTTAAAACCTTAGTTGGCAAAGGATTTGGATCCAGTCCTTCCACAAGGCCTCCACGATTACGAAGAGTGTTAGTAAGGACAATTAAAGAAGTCATTGCCTATGCTCCTCTATTGGGACCATCATACCATCAATTATTAGCTCAATGGTTAGAATAGTTATATATATTATAGAGCAATGCCTTTGAATGAAAAGGGTCATCCCCTCCCATAGTAACCTCACCCGACATAGACTTAACAAAGTTGAGTGCTACACCATCCTATTAGTTGAAAATTAGAGACAAACAACAGTCTAGGACTCTTCCTCTAAGATGAGCATCTCGCTTGGTAAAGCAATGAGACCTAGCCATGATTGCACATACAAAGATTCAAGAGCAAACCACCCAAAGAATCACCAACAAATAAATGCCAACCACAACAAAGGCACAACACCAATTACTCGCAATATTCCCAAGCCAAGTGAGCATAATAAAGTGTAAAACATTGGCCACACAAAAGGCTTAAAAGAAGCATAAACAAAGAACTATGTGAATTAAATCTATATTTCTTGCACACCTCCCAATCCACTATCTTAAAACTAAATCACAAAACCCACATGACTCACTTGTAAGTAAATACCAAAAAAGAAACTCCTACTTCACCACAATGTTAGGGAAAAAAAGATAAATTTAAGGAGGCTTAAAGAGGTCACTTAGACCTAACCAAGAGTTGAGGTGCAAACCATATAAAGTCATTAATGGTCCTTGATCCACACCTAAATTGGCCAAAAAATAGTTGCCACATTCACTTTCCTGGAGCAATGTGAAAATATGACTCTCAAAGGAGCAAGAGCCCTAGCCTCATCTAAAAAATGCAAAAGTTTCCAATCAAGACAATTACTTTTGCAAAGTCTCTTAAAAAGTTTGAAAGAATTTCCTTCGACTACAACCTCTTTAAACCTAAAGAAGAAACCAAAGAAAGCAATTGTTGCCTTCCATTTTGCTTAATTATTAGATCTACTACAAAATAGGAGCCTCCATGTACAAACACCCTTAATTGTCTCTAAACACAACATCAATACCAACCAAACCTAAGTTACCCCAAAGAAGCCCCATCAAAATTTGTCTTCAAAAGCTCAAGCTTAAATATACAATGAGGAACCTTGCATATATAGGCAAGGTGGATGAGGTGAGAAGGTAGGAGATAATGATTGACTACCCCTCCAAATGTGCAACACTTGTGAGTTCACTTGACAAGTGTGTGAGCAAGTGTCAAATATATATGCAATAGGTGTCTCAAGTGATGAGGACACATGTCTCAACCATATGAAGTGAGGCAAAAGTGTGAAATAGCCTAAGTAAACTTGAGTTAAGTGTGAATAGGTCAATCCTAGAAAGGTGATTAGCTAACTAGGTGAATAATGACTCTATTTACACTAACATCCCCCCTAAAGTGTAACTTAGGGAGTAATGTATGCAAGATGACGAGTCTCAGCTATTAGGCCATGCTAGGTACTCATGTACAAATTTCTCATAAAGTGGAGAAAAGGAGAAAACCCAATGAGAAATAAAACTTTTCTCTAAAAGAGAAATGATGCAAATGCAATGAAATAAAATATACAACTGAAGAAGATAAGTGATAGATGAGGAATCATCACGACTCCTAAGGACTACTTCTAACACAAAGTACAATAAATGTGAAGTAATGAACTCCATGTGAGGAAATGCATCCTCCCAAAATTGATAAGAGAAGATAAACCATGCATCCTCCCTTCAAAATGATATATGTAGTATTGGTAGATGGTCGAACCTAGATGCTAAAGATGATCCATGGTCGTTGAACAACATTTATCCCCTTGGGTAGAAAAAACACCAAAAATGTGTGCAAGATGACTTCCCATTCTAGATAGGATTATGCAGGAAGTACAATCAATGTCTCTGAATTTCGTACATGATCCAAAAATTGATACGATGTCAATGATGCCTTTGAATAATGCTCAATGATCTCCAAGCCAATGTTGATGTGTGACAGATGCTAATAAGATGGATTAGGTACCATATGTGATTCGGGAACAAGGACCATGGATGTATGGTGACAACTAGACTAATATGAATCTGATATTGTTGCAAACGATTATGACTGAGATGGATAGGTCAACTCATGAATATTTGCATAATCTGTCATGATAGAAGCTGATGTAGGTAAGGCAAGAGCAAGATCCAAAATGGCAATGGTGATACAACTTCATCGAAGCTAACATCATAGAGAAGACAAATGTCCTCAATAGTGCCATCCAAATCTACAAGGTAGGATTCTACAAAACAATATGTGATATCTAGTAGATATGCATCCCAATGTGGTGGATTTGGGAAGATGATAGTAATGTCTTGATGCAAACAATCACTAGAACTCATGGATGAGGTAATACTAGATTCAGATGTAGCAACATGTGATTCAAGCTTTGCAATCCTGAAAAGGAGTTGGATGGGAGAATGTGAGGTATGAGGACAAATCTCATCCCTATGTTGATTACTCTCACAATATGTGTATTTCATTTTGCAATTTCTAGACATGGTCTAGTTATTAGCAAAATATGAATGTGAAATGCAAGAATATCCCCCAAAATGATTAGTGTTGAAGCATAGCTCCCTTCGCCCACCCCCCCAAAAAAAAATGTGCAAGAAATTTTTATGTTATGAAGATTAGATGCCAAAATCTTAGTTTTACATGAAAATCATATTCCTTGCAAAATTATGATAGAAATAAAAAAAAGTTTGTGAAATTTCGATAAGTGGGGTGAAAGATATGCTCCATTGAAATTCGCTTACAATATTGACTTCAAAAGCCAAAATATTATATTAAACAACATGAAATCTAAAACATCTCGACGCAAGAGCGCTTCGTTGACTATTCACAATTAAAATTTTGACTCCTTGTTTGCAAGTTATGCAAGAAAAGAACGCTTTTACAAGCTTTGATGAAGCTTCACCATCAAGTGATGATTAAAAAATTTGCTAACTATTAGCATAATATGCTACAATTATCTAATTTCTTAAATAAATGCTAAATTTACTAGCATAACATTGTAAAGAAATGCTAGATTGCATCAACAACAATTTTTTTGATCGTGAACAATTGTAGGAGATCATTGGGCAGAGAGCCACGTGGAGGCTTGAGGGGGCAAAGCAAAGGGCAGAGTGGGGAAGAAAGACTAAATCTGTGGCCGCGTGGAGAGATGGTTGGAGGATGGGACAATTGTTGTTCAGCCCATGTAGGGAAAGAATAATAAATGGCGTTGTTAGGGTGCACAGCTACTAGGTCCTCTCCCTTATATGGGGGACCGTTGTGTAAACCCATGTCAAAAGGGCTTATGGCCAAATAACTAGCAGACGTGGCAAATAAAACCCCTACCAAATTTCCTGTCAAATTCCCAAGATTTTGTGGTTTGTAAAACTCTGGTAACACCCTAACTCCTATATACGGATGCGAGCCAAAAACCACAAGTCGATGGAAAAGTGGACGCAGTGGTGACACCCATGGTGTGAAGGGGTTATGTTGGTTTGGACGACGCTAATAACTCAGAAAGCTTCGATGCATAGGGCTTCCAAAGCAAAAAATATCTCTTGTGGCCTACAATGAACAAACTCCTCCCTTCAAAGCTTGCGGCCTTCCAAAGAGATATATAAATGCGTTGAAAAAAAAATCATGGCCTTTCAAATAGCAGTTCGACCTCTCCTGTAAAACCCATGCCTTCACAACGGATCCACAAAAGAAATAATAGCTTGCTAAAACTCGTGACCAGAGGATAACCATTGCTTAAACTTGTAAATAAGTTGAAATGGCCACAAATGCATGCAAATAGGCCAAACTTTTGACCAAAAAAAGCATGTGAGTGGAAGGTGATTTTGGCCCTCTACTTAAAAAAACATTTGTATGCATATTTTCTGTATCATATGGATTTGCACAATACAATAAAGTACAAAAATAAAAAATTGCAAAAAAGTTGAAATTATCTAATTTCACCAAATGAATGGGTATTCATCGTTTCTTGGGTCTTTTGAATGTAATGGAAGTGCTTGTTTGGCTCCACGGCACTTCTATGATGCAGATATGTGCAGAGTCACCTTGATGTGAGAAGGAATGTGTTCTTATGGCTTTGATACTATATTGGAGAATGCCAAGATCTGAAAGCATGAAATAACCTTCCACTAGTGAACAAAATATGAGCACAATAGGATATCTATCAATATACAAACGAGAGTACAAATATACAATGAGGAACCTATGAGGAACCTTGCATATATAGGCAAGGTGGATGAGGTGAGAAGGTAGGAGGCAATGATTGACTACCCCTCCAAATGTGGAACACTTGTGAGCTCGCTTGACAAGTGTGTGAGCAAGTGTCAAATATACATGCAATAGGTGTCTCAAGTGATGAGGACACATGTCTCAACCATATTAAGCGAGACAAAAGTATGAAATAGCCTAAGTAAACTTAAGCTAAGTGTGAATGGGTCAATCCTAGATAGATGATTAACTAACTCAGTGAATATTGATTCTATTTACACTAACAATTTGATGGTTATAAGTACTCATAAACCATTATTGAAAAATGAATAACCAACCCATGAAACATAGAGGGAGAACATGTATGAAGAGAGAATACCAAACATACTTTAACATCAAGATTTTTTACACTAGACCAAGTCATTCAATCATTAAATATAATGAGTATATGCATCTTGATCAAAATGGTGAATATTATCATGGTCCAAAGAATATGATTGTACAACTTAAAATACTAATATTAAAAAATAATATGGTTATAAAAAAATTATTGGTTGGATGATACATTGCACTTAGGAATAAAAGATGAGTTTATACAAATATTGATTTCTTCATATAATCAAATTTTCAAGGATGAGGTGAGATTTATGAAAGACATTGGTAGAGTGTGTATTTTTTTGTTTCTCTATACTCCTATGTAATTGAACTTAGTTTTTACACTACATTAATGCTAAATGAGATTTATTACTATTTTATTTGTTATAAAAATAGATATTTGGGCAAAAGAATTATTTTTCTTTCCTCACACAAATCAAGAAATCAATGTTGTATATGAGTCAAGATTCACTATTCATAAAGGACTTTGAATAAATTAGGTTGAGAATTTAAGAGATTGGACTAGGTAGTATGGACACTCGTTAAAATGGTAGAGCCGTATTACATGTACATGAAGAAGCTATAGGATTTAGGTTTCTTCACAAACATGAAAATATAAACCTATTTATAAAACTTAACAAGCAAGGATCTCAATATTCTAGTTGAGAATTGTATACAAGATGAGGATGACAATGAAAAAATCACTATAATTAGTGAGCTAGTCATACCAACACAACATACTAGGTAAGAACAACTACATTAATTGGATGTCACCAATGCAATTGTTTGTTGGCATGGAAAATAAAATCTTACAAGCATTTGTTGAAGGTGAAATTGCTATCATGTAAAGGGTTGTGATAATTTTTTGAATGTGTAACATGAACTTATAGAAATCAAAATTAAAATAGATTCCTATGGGGATTAGGATGTTGATGCTGATTTAATGGAATATGGAGAGGCTAGTAGACACAATAATATGAGTGAATTTTAAGGTGGTGGTAAGTTTATGAGTGTAGATAATGAGCATAATGATTAGGAGCCACTAGTTCTCAAGATCATTGATTGAGATGACCCTAGGTATTATGAATTCCTTAGTAGACTTTGTCATTATATTTGTTGACTTGAGGACTAGACTAAATTCTATATATTGTCTTTGGTTTGACTTAATATGTGATCCAAGTTGAGAAGAGTTGTCTCTCACACAACATAGGCTATGGTTTAGTCCAAATTTTGGAGGAAAGTATAGGAATAGTATTCATCATTTGAAAGAGAATTTGAGAGAATATGCAAATGAGTACAACACATTCAATTTTGTTATAAAAAATAAGAAAACAAAATTGAAAGAAAAAAAGTCTTCTACTTGATTATACATCAACTATCAAATTGGTAATGCAAAGTATGTTTTATTTTCGAGTTGCATTATCCTCGATTAATTAATTAAAAATTCCTCAATGTGTCAATTATGTGTTGTCATAAATGTTCTTCATGATAAACCTTCTCAATTTGAATACTTAACCATAAACCCTACAACAAGAATGGGTTTTAAACATTACTTAAAAGTTCACACTAAATAAAAATTTGCATGTTATTTTTTCTTTCCAATTTTTGTGTTTCCTTACCATGAAATAAATGGGAGTTTAGAGGATGTTTTCTAAAAAATTATATCATTTAGCATAAGTATGGAATCTATGTCAAACACCTTGATGAACTAGTGTGCTTGGTTGATTCTAGTTATTTTCTTATTTTCCTTGCATACACAATACTCAATTGGCATTTTATTTCAATAAAAAAAAAATGTTACTAGGGAGTAAATTAGTGCATCTTGAAATAGATTTTGTGATTTAGTTACAAGAGAAGCATAAGTAACAATGATGAGTGGGCATAAGTAACAATCATAAGATGATCAGTTGTGGGTGTTGGAGCATGGGGTTTGGTTGTGGGTATAACACTCACTCTCACTCAAACTATGGTATTAACATTATTGAAGTGTGTTTGCTCTAGATGTTTTTTGCAAAGATATTTGTATGGTCATGAAACATAAGGCAATGTCTCATCATCAAAGGACCTCAGAAGCGGTTAGTTGATATACTATGCCAATGTTGAGAGATGATAAGATTATAAGGGGCCTTCGATGTGCATAGGTATTGAAAGGTATAAAAATCTATGGCTTGCTGAAAGTGGTTGGTCATATTATGCTACCTATGGAGTTGGTAAATATCTCTGGATTGGGGGTATTCTTGTGATATTTTGAATGTAATCAATGTTGCATAGAATGCAATTTATTGTATGTAGAGGAAGTTGTTTGTACATTCAAATTGTACTTAAAGTAAACATATTGGCTCCATACATAATCTAAAATTTTCAATACATTTTTCTTCTATAATTATTGTACATATTTTATTTTTCACATTGTAAAGTATTTTTTTATTTAAAGAAAATTTCTCACATATTTTTGTTATAAATTTGAAATTTTATATAATAGGTGTTGGTTAAAAGAGATTACATTCTTTAAATCAATTACTTTGTGTCTAGATTATTCTTTCATGAGTATCCCACTAATAGAAGTTGTTTTATGTACCTCACTATTTTATAGAATGTATTATATTGTCAAGTCAAAATAATAAGACCTTTTGTAGTTATGCTAATTATTTTTTAAAGAAATTATAGTAAAAAAATTGTACAACTAAAATTCTTAAACTTGATGATTGAATCCAAAAAAAAAATGTTTTGAATGAAATCTATAATTCCTAAAGCCAATAACTAATAAACATCTCATAAGTATGATTCATATTGTCAATCACTTATAAATTTTTTTTTTTGGCAAAAGATATAAATTATCTTAAAGGAAAGGAGATCAAAGACCAAGATTGCTTGCATTAAGGTTGAGGAAAATCAAATTGTATTGTGCCACTAAATGCACAATCAATTTATGAAAACTTAATGCCTTCAATTTTCCTTTGCTAAGTTCATTTTTTTAAGATCAAATTACTTTTTATACAACAACTTCAATAGATCCATGAAATGAAACAAACTCTCTTACATCTCAAAAAAACCTAGATTATGTATGATATTTATAGGGGGTTAATTAAATTGTAGTGCATTATTAATTAATCAAACCTCAAATATAGTTGTCTTTCATCACTACAGATAGACCTTTTTAATCTCCTTGGCAACTCGAGTTATCACAGACATATTTTTGGCACTATCATAGAGATGTCATGGTTCCCCCAATTTTCATGGTTTCCCAACTATATCACAATATCTACTATTACATCACTTTTTATAAGAAAATTTAACACCTATCAACTTATCATCCCATATCTTTAATCCTAGGCCTACTAGAAAAATGAAGTGCATCATATAACTTCTTTAGATTTTTTACCATATCTTCTAAGTATCACTAAATTATGTCAAATCAAATCAAGGGCCTTGAATATGCTTGTGCATTAGTATAAATATTAATTTATAAAATTGCAATCATATTCCTCAAGACAACTACCAACTACAAACTAGAGCTAGTATAGTTTATGCCTTAATATATTTTTAGTATTTTGCACATGTAAGAATTAACATGTGTGCAAGTCATGATAGGTAAGCTTGTCATGTACGATTTGCAACAAGAGAGTGTTGGAGTAACAAATAATGAATGCAATATTCAAACTTTCACAAAAATGAATCAATCACAATGCATATGCCAATAAACTATAATAGAATGTGTGTAAATACAATGAGCACTCCTTGTTTATATAGGACAAGGAGGAGTTGTACTTTCACTTTCCATGTGTGGAAATTATGTGGAGTTAACAAGTCAATTTTAGGATCCATGATGAACACACAACAAGACACTTGAATTGTGTCTTACAAAATCCCCCAAAATTGTATTATATCTAAATGTTGACCCTCCTAGAAAGACGCAAAACAAGAATTACAAGTTTTTGTCAAGTTTGGAAGTCAAATCGTCTATTTATAATTCACAAATATTTTTACAAATATTGAAAAATAGGCTTTACAAAACTTGAATTTGACTAGAAATCTGAAATCCTTGTGAAATTATAATGAATTTCGAAAAAAATTATCATTTTTTATAAACGGGGTCAAAATTATGCCTTGTCAAAAATTGCACAAATTACACTTATTTTCATATGTTAAAAAATAGATTAAAAATGTAAAATTTCAAAGTCATTTTGATGTTACTTTGTCTGGCACGAAAAGATATTTCCATAGACTATTTACAGCCCAAAAATGGACTCCCCATTTGTAAGTTATGAAAAAATGAAAAAAAATCCAAAAAAAATTGACTCCCCTTACAAACTTTGAAATATCTTAGTAGTTAACTAAGCACTAACTACTTAATTAGCATAAAACAAGAAATTCTCAATGTTGAAAAGTGTAACACTTCGGCAATTGAGGGCCCAAGTTACCACCATGGAGAATTGTCTATGAGTTGTTTAAAAAATATAACCCAAACCTAGGGAATGGTTGTCCAAATGTCAACAACTTAAAGGCTTGTTCAAAGGGTTGCATGGATGATACCTGTGGATAGAGTGTGTGTGGGAACCATTGGCGTGTTGACTAGGTCCTTAAAATAGGTGTCAAGTCTTCATGTCAAGTGGGGAGTGCTAATTCTTGTTGATGTTGATTACTCTGTGGCTCTTTTCATGATTCTTATCTTGAAAGAGCCTTTTGTACATTATTTTTTTACTATTAATTGATGTTTTTTTCCAATAAAAAAAGTGGGGAGTGTGGCCAAGTCGTGGGACTATAATCTCCTTCGTGTCAAATGTTGAAGATTGCTATTAGAAGAAGACCAAAAAAAGTTGTAGATGTCTTTAATAATATGTTGGGAATTTGGGATGTGGAGGGAAAATAGAGACTGAAAGGAAGCTGCCAAAGTTAAGATCGAGCAAATGGTAAATCCACATGTTGGAGGAAGTGCAAGAGGGATCAAGTTTGGAGACACTTGCTAAAGGTGAATCCTGCTTGCACAATACTTTGACCTTTAATGTGAACCCAAGTACCTTTTAGCGCCACTCTTCAATGTGTAGGTTGTGTGAATAAAATCCTTGGCAAAGGTGTAGGGTTTGGAAATTCACGCACTGATCTTTGAAGTTTGAACAGAGAAATAATGCCATGAACAAGATGGCTCTGCCAATAGAGGCCCGCGACTGAACAAGATGACTTGCAAAATGTTTAACAAAGCTAACCAAACAAGCCAAATTGGCCAAAAAGCTAGGGAGCCTACAAAAACAAGTTTTTAACCAAAAATGGCCAAACAGGCATAATAGACCAAATTCTTGCAAAAAATTCAACCAAAATATGTCACCTAGAACCTATAATTACTTAATTTTGCAAAAAAAAATTCTTTTGCAACAACTTTTTTGACCAAATGGTGAAATTGGGCAGAGCTAATTTAGCCCTCTGCTATTTTTGTTTTTTTTGTAATTTTTTACAAAAATCTGTACAATACAAATTTGTACAGTATTATATCGTACATGGTATTGCTATTTTTTTTGCAAAATTTCAATGGTATCATTTTTCATGAAATGAAAAGTAATTTTTTGTTTCCAACCCTTCTGGATGCAATGGCGATGTCCCTTTGGCTCCATGATGCTTCATTGATAGGTCTGAAAACTTGATTCACCAAAATTTGAGAAGGATCTTGCAATTCAATGCTTTGATACCATGTTGGAGCATCAAATAATAAATGCAATATTCAAACTTCCACAAAAATGAATCAAACACAATGCATAAACCAATAAACTATCATAGAATGTGTAAATATAATGATCACTCCTTGTTTATATAGGACAAGAAGGAAGTAGGAAGGTGAAACAAAAAGACTAACTAACCCTCCAAGAGATGTGACACATGTAGAACACTTATGACAAGTGTGAAGGCATGTGTCAAGTGTCTATGAGGTGAGACAACTAAACCACTAAGTGAACTTGAGTTAGTGTGAATAGGACTACTAGGTGTAGGAGCTAGATAAAAGGAAACTAGATGCATAAAGACTCTTTTCACACTAACAAAGGATATATAACAAAATACCAAATGGGCTAGAAAAAAAATATTTGACAAGCTTCCTACAAGTTAGTACTATTTTTCTTCTCTATTGAATTAGGAAACCATATTGCTTTAAAAATGGTGAGGACTTTGATAGTTTGCATGTCTTTGATCACTAGTGCATTAAATGATAAATTCATATCCCCATAAAATTTAGGATTGAAATTATTTTATGCTTTACATTCTAATGACAATGTAAAAGAAACAAAAACCTAAAATGTCAAATAATAATACAATTGAAATGAATTCACTGCATAATACAATTAAGCATCAATCAAAATCAAAGTTGCATGTTTACGTATACAAATACAATATTGAATATGAATATAGATATTTTTAAGGCCTCCTAATATGAAAACAATTGGATATGATATTGATAAAAAAAACACGTATATAGATAAAAACACAATTCTATAATTTATTAGAGGAGAATTTAATTACTTTAGAAACAATATAAACATATAATTACAATTACATTTTAATATATTTAAATATAATTTTGTCATCAAAACAAATACATTAGTAGAATCACATGCTATAAAGTGTCATTTTTTTTATCCCCTAACACTGAAGTTCCACTACATAATGATTCTTTAGAAGTTGGATAAAGTACAATCACCAACTACACTCAAAACTAGATGAAGATGCACTAAAATGTTTTCATGCTATGTTAAAATCCTCATCAATGAGATTGAGATGTATTAATGCATTTATGAATACATTAATGCATTCCATCTTAACCTACACATCACAAAGCCTACTATGTCCCTTATAGTCTATGAAGTAATGTGACAAGATATGAAGATTGTAATGGATATATACAAGGTCCTTTGCTTTACGAGTTGCAAACCTATTATGCTTGATAAATTAATAAAGGCATATGTTCTCAAATTCCTCTCAATTAATTTTTACTTAAAACCTATAAAAATAATTAATATTACAAATTACAAAAGGAAAATAAAAAATAATTTAAATTAGAATATAATTTTAAAATGTTAATTTTTTAAACAAAATTATCACTCATTGTAAATGCTTAGTCATAGCATCATGGAAATTTCACTATCTCACATAGTCCATTTTTCCTTATTTGACATTACATCAACACTTAAGTTTAATCAAAGGATGCAAAGGTTCTAAACTCATCTTGAATATTTACCACATTTTAAAGATTTGTATGTCTTAAATTTCTTTTATATCCATCAATTGCCTTAATATCCATATTTGGCATTGTTCTCTTTGACATTGCCAACATGTCAACATCATAATACTTAGGTTCAGAGCATATGCCAAAAGTTGAAAAGAGATATTTTATCTCATCTCTTCTTTGTTATATCATATATTTGTTTGTAATAAAATTGTGGATAGGTCTAACTCTTTCGCCATGATGGCATCTTAAATTTGCTTCAACATATTTATGCAAGCATATATGTTACGTAATATTGGTTTATCCATGCCACATTGACATATGTGGGCATATATTGGCTCAATGAAGGAGAACAATTAATCTATATAAGACCAACAATTGTTGAAATTATTTGCTCTTTGTTTGGTATTACATCCAAACTACCCAAAATCACCATGCTTTTTAGGGATTTTTTCACATCCATGAGCATTTTAAAAATAATGTGATGGATGGCAAAGCATCTCAACCACCTTCAATTTTTTTAAATAGAGTTCATATTTGTTTCATGATTATATTGTAGGTGTGGAACATTTAGAAGAGACATTTTTTATTATCAATCAAGTCACTTCCAAGACCTTAGTGATAATATCTATATACTACATTCAATTGTTGCATAATTGGCTAAAAGTCTAAAGGTAAAGCTCTTTGTTGATGCCAATTTTAATATACTTGTGTTGTTATGATGTGTTTGGGGATGATATTGATTATATTCCTCCACCTATGGATGAGAAGAAATTTAATAAGGGTGACCTATGTAATTTACTACTTTCCTTGTATTTTAAGTTTTTCTATATCAACCCTTGATTACTAAAGGGAGGGCCAAGGTAATTATCCCTCCCTCTTAGATGGTTAAACAATATGGATGAGGATATGTTGAGGTTTTAGATAGTTTTAGAAAGATGCTAATAGTAAAAGAACATCAAGTTATAAATATTTCTTGGAATGTGGAGCTATCCCTCAATTAGGAACAACTATTTTTTAAAAGTTTTGAGAAAGCAATACTCTTAATTGTTTGATGGTTCCAATGAATTGGTTAGTTACTAGAATCTAAGCACTTCATGACTCTTGTTTCAACTCTTGGGAGACTTTCCAAGGTCAATTTTGTATAAAACAACTAAATTCAAATAATATTATAAAAAATAATTAATAATTAAAATATAATAAACAAATTCGTCAAGTAGTTTCTTCAAAAATTTGTTGAATAACATTGGGGGTTGAAGTTTGGTATCACAAAATCAGCTCTTGAATGTTATCCCTCGACTGGTTGATGAAGGGCATAATAAGGCGTTGTTGAGAAAATTTTCAGTAGAAGAGATCAAGGCAGCAACCTTCCAGCTACATTCGAATAAAGCACCTAGATAGATGGATTCCCTGCCCGGTTCTTTCAAAAATGTTGGAGCCCCATAGGTAGTGAAGTGGCAACAACAATAGAAGACTCAAGGAGATTGAGAGTGGTCCTAAGGGAGATGAATAACACTCTCATTGCTTTGATTCCTAAAAGAGAGAAGCCATCATCATTAGATGATTTTAGACCTATAACCCTTTGCAATACTTTGTACAAAATTATGGTGAAAGCAATAGAAAACAGACTGAAAAAAATTCTGCCATAAGTAATTTATGAGGAGCAATCCAAGTTTGTTCCTAGGAAGTCAATCTTGGAGGGGGTCATCATTGCGCAAGAAGCAATTTATTCTATTCAAAGAACTAAAAAGCAAAATATACTACTAAAATTGGATATCAAGAAAGCATATGATTGGGTGGATTAGAGGTTCCTATGCAGAGTGTTGTTGGCTTTTAGGTTTGATAAAAAGTAGGTAGATTGGATCTTCAATTGTATTGCTAGTCCCAAATTTTCAATTATTGTGAATGCACTCTGAAAGGTTTCTTTGAGGCATCTAGAGGAATTAGATAGGGGAAACCCCTCTCATGCTTCCTATTTATCATCATGGTTGAGGCCCTTAGAAGGGAAATTAGTGTTGCAGCAAGCGTTGGTCGGTTAGAGGGAATTCAAATCACGAGAAATATGCCTATGATAACCCATCAACAATTCATAGGCTATACTATGCTTTTTGGGGCAGAAATTTTTTGTGAAGCTCGCCAATTGAAGGAAATTTTGGATCTCTATTCAGACACTTTTGGCCAAGAAGTCAGCGAAGCGAAATTAAGTCTACTTTTTCCACACTCTCCCCATGAAAAGAGCAAGAGATCCTTAGAATCTTGAGATGCAAGAAAGGTTATTGCCATGCGCCACATACCTTGGCATGCCCTTAGAAAAAGGAGTGGGCAACGATAAGATATGAGATCCCTTGGTAAACAAAATAAACAGTCAAATGTCATCATGGAAAGGGAAATGGCTATCATGGGCAGGCAAGTTAGTTATGTTAAAGGTTGTTATCTTTGTGATCCTAATTTATCTGTTGTCATGTCTAGCATTGCCCAAGGGGACATATCAGACCCTAAAGCAAAATATGAGAAATTTCTTTTGGAAAGGAAATTCAAAGAAGATGAATTTTATGCTAATTGCATGGGATAGGGTCTATAAAGTGAAGGAGGCAAGGGGAACAAGCTTAAGGGACCTCCTAAGGAAAAACAAAGCATTAGGGGCTAAGCAAATTTGGAAAATGTACATAGAGAATAAGGTGAAATGGGTATGGATTTTTCATAACAAATATCTAGGAAACGACATTGAGAGTAGCATTTTCACAATTGCCTCTCTTCCCAAAGGTTCAATAATTTTGAATTTATGTTTGACTGTCGGTCACTAATAACATATATTTTTATCTTGGGACATCCATGATGACAACACTGCTATGTTTTGGGAGGACTTGTGGGGAGGATATCCCACTATTGATAGTCTAGCAAACATGCAACACTCAAAAGGATTACTCACACAACTTTGGGGAATGAATGTGAGGGATTATTTGGAGATCAACTTTGTCGATGGTAGTGGAAGAATTTTAGTAGGCTCGATCTCCCAGCTATTGAAATTACACAACTACAATTGATTCTTAAAAATAAAACCATAATCATCCGGGAGTAAGAGGAAAAGTTGGTTTGGACTGTCGCTAGTTTAGGGCAATATAATACTAAGGATGGCTTCTCAATGTTAGGAAAATAGGATAGGAGGACTTCACTCCCATGGAAATTAAGTTAGGACAGTCGATGCCTCTAGAAAGTTGGGGCCTTTTCTTGGACCGCAATTCAAGGTAGGATTTGGACTATAGATAGGTTTAGCAGAATGGGCTACCACAGCCCGTCGAGGTGTGCAATGTGCAAATCATGCGAGGATGCAAACCATTTGTTGATTGGATACCCCTTTGCTCAAAGGTGTTGGATATGGTTATGTATGAAATTGGGTTCGATAAGCGCCCTCCCAAATGATATCCTTTCCCTCTTCAAATCATGGCCCTTACTTAAAATGAAAGTGATGTATTCATGCATTTAGCTAATAAGCCCATCCATTTTGATTTGGGAAATAATGAAAGAACAGAATAGGAGAATTTTCCAAGGTAAGGAAATGAATATGCCATCTTTTCAAAATAAGGTGGAGGCATCCATAGTTGAGATAGTGAACAACAAGGTATTAAGGCTAAATACATAAAAGGTGGAATTCACGCAGTGGGATGCGAAATTAAGACTTGGGTGGTTCGGCCTCAATGTCCCAAAATTTGGTAGCAAAAAGGTAGAGGGATAAAAAATTATTCGTGCCAAGGTAGTTTGGAAGCCCTTCACTTAGTCATGGGCTAAATTGAACTTTGATGGGGCATCAAGAGGAAATCTAGGGAGGTCGAGTGTGGGATGCATAATCCGCAATGGGGAAGGGGAGATAATGGGCGAAATTTCAACCCCTCTTCCAAATGGGACAAATAACTGTAGAATTACAGGATGTCATGAAACAAGGGCTTCAACTCTATCAGGAGTTAATCCTAAAAAAAACATTGAAGTGGAAGGCAACTCAGCTTTGGTGATAAGCGCTCTCAAGTCGGGCAAAATTTCAAACTAAAAAATTGCAAGGGTTGGTGGAGTGATTTGTTGGTCTTTTGGGGAGCTTTGATCAATATGTGGTGAAACACACATACATAGAAGCCAACTTTGAAGTAGATAAGTTAGCAAATCTTGGTGCAAACAAGGTTTTTAAGAAACACTCTTACCCCTCCTCTTGTTGTTTCTGATGATTGTCATGCATGAAGTCTTGCGACAAACCTCTAAGGCTGGGAGGGTTGTGTGGAGACGGTTGCAAATGGGGAGATGATCCTTTCCGTGGTTGGGCATATTGAGCTCCAATGGCGAAGGTTCTCTATGAGCACCGTAGTGGTCGGGTGATGTAAGAGTGCCTGGCTTGGTTCAGACATGAGTCGGAGTGTAAAACTGTTAAAGTCGAGGCTTGATCACATAAAGTTTCTCGGTGATCTCTCTATGTTGCACGTGGCTCTCATTCGCTCTTTCTTGACTCATGGCGAAGTGTTTGCTGCAGAGAATCGCACTAAGTTGCCAAGTGGCAATGCTAGTGTCGGGCCATATGCACGTGGCATGAAGGTTCTCGTTCTGGTGCCAAACTCGAGGGGTGGTGTGAAAGGTTGGGATGGAATGTTAAGTTTTTCACTTATGAGCATGTGGCGCCAGTTCGCTCCCTCTAAAGCTATATCCATGCTCTATTGTGGGGAGTTGCACTGGGCCAACAACTGGTCGTGCACATGTGTCGTCAGGGCACTCTTCCTTGCGCCTTACTTGAGCACGAGTAGTGATATTTTGTAACAGATAGACACGTGGCAGTGTTGCTAATGGTCTAGCTTACTTTAGCATGGCCACCAAATTTGGTGGAACCTCGACCCTTCGACCTAAAACAATTCACTTGAGTTGATTTTTCGACTGGGAATGCTTAAATAAGGTTCTTTTCACATGTGCCCTACTTAATTATTTCATCCCATGGGTGGCTTGGGAATTATGGCGAAGAATTTATTATGTCAGGCCTCCACCAATGCAAGTTGGTCGAGGGATAATATTTCAAGTCGAATTGTTCCACAACCAAATTATAATCTTGGTAAGCTCTTAATTTGGCAAGCTTTGGCACAAGTGGAAAGAGATAAACAATGACGTTGAGGGCCAAAAATATTGCTTGTATGGTTATGCTGGGTATTGAGGACAAAGTAATGGACACCCCTATAAGGATGACCAGCTCCCAACGACAAATGGATTTCGTGGGCCAAGTCATTGAGAAGAGGTTTAAGATGATCCTGATTGGGAATGATTTTTTGTCGATTGGTGCTGTGAAATTGGTGTTGGGGAGTATGTTTATGGCGACAAAGGAAAGATACATAGTGAACACATATATCATCTCAGTTTGTGGCTACGCTATTGGATTTGCAAATTTTGAAGGATGAGGCATTGCAAATTACAAGGATGATGGTGAAGCCTGAGTTGTTGGGGGGGCTTGAGGAGGTTGTGGGATTTTCTCAATTGGAAGCAGGTATCCTGAGGCCAAGAGACCTAGGTCTGCTCAATGTGCTGGGTGCGGTGGTCAAACTCTACCCCTTCTTGCTGGACATCAAGGGTGTCGACCTGTTGCTTAATCGGACATGAGCATTGGAAGGGGTGAGTTTTTTTAGGAGAATGTTGTATCTAGTTCTGATCCAAGATTTTGATTGGGTGAGGGATTTCATAAATTTTATTCAAGAGAATGGTGATGCATGAGTATAAGTTTTTTAAATCTGGATGAGCTTCAAGGTGTTTGTCTCTAGTTCTGTGAGGATTTTTTGGCAGTATCAGGTGGGTTAGTGTAGCCTACTTTTTTAATAACTTGCTCCTTTTTGGACTATTGTGAATTAGAACTTTAGCTTGGGCTAGATTTTGTGCACTTTGCCTAGTTGCAAAGCCAATGTACAAAAAATGTAATCTTTTTTGAAATATTAATAAAATTACTCTTACGTATCAAAAATAATAATAAACAAATATACATTACACACCTAGTAAATTAAATTTATTAAATAACAAACTTGATCAAAAATTTAATAATATAAATAAACATTTATGCTAAACTTAACAAATTATCTTTTTTTAAACAAAAACCAAACAATTAGAATCTTATTACGTCGAAGGCCTTCCCTATATGAAGTGAATGATTTGCTTTTGAAAATCAATGGTTAAAAATTGTAGAAAAGGATGCAAGACCATCCAAAAGATCCCAACCGTCAAATTTTTAAAAATATTAAAAAATATAATATATAGTTAAAAAAAAACATCCAACCTTAGCTTTAAATTAAGAAAAGATAGGATAAGAATTGTTATTTTCTTTTAGACTTTTTAAACTTGGATTTTTAGATAAAAAATAATGAGTTTTTAATAAATATATATATTTTTCAAATAATAATAATAATAATAAATAAATAAATTACGAATTGACTTTTTTATCTTTTGAATAGGCTCCATTTTATTTTTCGCTTTTTAAGTTTGGTGTTACTTGTAATTTTTAATATCAAATTTAAAATTTTACTTTTAATAATTTAAATATAGTTTTTTTTTATTTTTAATATTTTATTTGAAATACATTTTTAGTTTTTAAAATTTAATTTACCTAATAATATTTTATAATATTTTTTTATTTATTAACATTGAGTTTATGTTAAAAATGTTTGTAATATATTAATTTTTTTTTTCTAGGTACATATTTTATTAATATTTCAATTCTAATAAATTAAAAAATTAACTTTTCTTTTTTATTTAATCATTAATTAACTTAATAAATTTATTATTTGTTAAAGACATTAGATTTCCATAGTCCATAATGATTAGTATGATTTTTTTTGGATTCAGTTGTGTGCAATTTATTTGCATCCAATTAAATCCAGAAAAAAATACTAATTATTATTTGTTATTAATTTTTAAAAATGATTATGCTGATATTGGCATGGTGTGATGGTTTAAAGGTGGCATTGCTTGTTCCCACCACTCAATCTCAAACCCTGCATTAATGGTATTGTTGTAGATGGTTGTGCATTTCCTCGTTCATGTAGCCCCAAATTTGAAAAATCACACCCTTGAATAAAAAAAAATTAAAAATGATTATGTTTATTAATATTTGGATTTTGATATATTTTGACTTTCCATTTACTTTATTTTAATTTTTAATTTAGATTTAAGTTTGAAATTTATTTTTATTATTTGTCTTTTTATGAAATTACAAATAATAATTAAAAATGATTAAAATTTATTTAATTTATAATTATTTATTTTATTAAAACTTTAATTATTGTAGAATAATTATATTTTGGATTTTTGTTAGAATTTATATAATAAAATGAATTTCAAACATAAAATATAAATTAAAATTTATAAAGTGAGAGAGAAGGTAACTTTTGATTAGTCGTTTCATGCCAACAATCCAAGGATAGCACATCCCTAGGGAGTTATGCTCAAGGTAGTATGTCATTTGATTAAGAGTGATAATTCATCTTTAAAACCTCTTTAGTGTACCCATTGCACACTTAGGAGGAAAATAGATAGAGAGAAAGAAAATAGAGAGAGAAACAGAGAGGTAGACAGAGAGGTACAAGAGATAAGAAGAGATAGAGATACAAAAATAGAGGTATAGATAGAAGAAATAAAGAGAGAAATAGATAAATGGAGAGGGAGATAGAGATACGAGAGAGAGAGAGAGAGAGAGAGAGAGAGAGAGAGAGAGAGAGAGAGGTATAGATATAAATGAATAAATATGGAGAGATAAAGAGATATAAGAAGAGAGATAAAGAAAGGGAGGAAAAGGGCCAAGAGGAGAGAAATAGATAGTCACATAAAGAGAGATAGAGAGAGAAAGATAAAGAGAAATATGAGACAAATATAGAGATAAAGAAAGAGAGGAAAAGAACGAAGAGGAGAGATAGATAGTCACATAAAGAGAGATAGAGAGATAGAGAGATAAAGATATATATAGAGGTAAAGAGATCAAGAGATCAAGAAATAAAGAGGGAAAGGGGGAGATAGTGTTGCACAAGAGGTTTGTCGTTGCACCAAAAGATCAACCTATCAATGTCTGATACAACTGCCAAATTTATACAAGATCCAAGATCATGCCATAGTTGTAGAATTCCCCATTCTCACTATTGCATGATCCTTTCACATCACCCACATCAGTTCATTCTTTCCTTTACACTTTTTGGAGGGCAAGATGTTGTTAGCCTTGTCCTTGTAATTCACTTGTCTTTGTCTCTTAACTATGTTATTCCTTTTCCGCTTATCTATTAAATATTGAGAAACCAATACCTTAGTTAATGGTTAACTTACATTTGCATTCCTTATCTCTTTTTCCTTTTCTTTTTATGTGTGTATCGTCTTCCCCTGTATCATGTGTTTGATGTTCTCTCTCTTTGTACACTTCTTCTATTCATACCTCTATTCTTCTATTTGTTGTGAATTATCTTTTTTTGTTTTGTGTTCTCCTTTTGGGGATGACGCAAAGTGTAGAGACGCCCTATGTCTCTTCCATGTTGACCCAAAAGGTCCTTTATTTTTCTTTTTGTTTTGTGCCCTCCTTTGGGGATGAAGCAGTGGTGAGACACCCTGTTCTTCCATGTTTGACCCAAAAGGTCCTTGTCTTTTTCTCTCTTTTTTGTTTTGTGTTCCTCCTTTCAGATGATGCAGCTGTGAGATGCTTTCCTATGTTCCCTTCCATGCTGACCAAATGGTCCTTGTCTTTTTCTCTTTTTCTTTGTATTCTCCTTTGAGGATGATGCAAAGCGTAGAGACACCCTATGTCTCTTCTATGTTGACCCACAAGGTCTTTGTATTTTTTGCTTTTGTTTTGTGTTTTCCTTTTGGGGATGACACAAGGCATTGAGACTGAAATGTCTCCTTCATGTTGACCCAAAAGCTTTTTCATTCACTTTCACCTTTTTCATTTTTGTTTCGCTTGTGTTTTCCTTTTGGGGATGATGTAAAGCATTGAGACCACAATGTATCTTCCATGTTGACTCAAAAGGGACTTTATTTTTACTTTTTTTTCAATCTCTTTGTATCATTCTTCCAATTCTATGTGCTTTGGGGAATGATTTCAGTTCCGCAGTCTTTCATAAATACATTGCAACACAGAACATACTGACCCCAAATCCATAGATCCCTTATGTGTTTGGTGTGCTTTCTTTTTTGGGGGGAAACTCCCTTTATTTTCTTTTCCTTTTCCTTGACATGACGCAACCTAACTTCAAAACATATGACTTGGCATAGGTCTTTCCAAGTTGGCTCTCATGTCTTGTTTTATTTTTTTATTTTATTTTCTTCTCTACTTTAAAGTAATTGCTCACAGAACGATGTGTAGCAACTCCTTTAAAGTGGGGGGCATACATTACCATTAATTCATTTTCATTCTTGGTTCCTAGTGTAGCCTTGTTGTTTATATTATGTGTTTGTCACTTTATGGATGACATTGGGTGTGATGTCCTTCATAAGTGTGATCTATCTTAGCATATTACATTCCTCTTTGTGGATTGATGTGACGCACTGCATCCCCTAAGTTGTGAATATACTATTATTTTATTTGTCCTCTCTTGGATACATTAGACACAATGTTTTCTAAGTGACTAACCTTGCATAAATTGAACAAGACTCCTTTGAACATCTTTTTACATTTTACATTTTATGTTTTACACTAGCATAACAAAACTTGCATGCCTGTGGTTCCATCTTGTTTGTTCATGATTTCTAAGCATATGAAGCTTTACTTGTCTCATGAAGCTTGAATCGATACCCATTCCTTTTGCTTTGTGGCTTCTTGTTAAAATTATCAATGGGTATAAATTTGACATGGTTGAGCGGGAAGCCCTTCTAGCGACATGAATTTTCCCCATAGCCACTTTTGTGTTTGTGAGTGCATACCAACTAGCATATCTATGTTACCTTTTTGGGCTTTCTCACCCTGCAAACAACTAGTTTCATGGCCCCAAAGTGAGTATACAGTTGGGATTTCTTACCTCACGGACAACCTGAAGTTCCATGGCCCCAGAGTGAGTACACATTCTCTTTTTCAAAAAATCAGCCTAGATCTCTTTTCACAACTAGTTGGATTGATGATCGAAGCTTCATCCAATTATTTTCAACACTTTTGTGTTTCTTTGTTCTTATGTCTAGTTTTCCATGGGATCTTCATCCTAGGGGCTTGATCATCCCTCTTGATTGTTGTCATTCCATCTTGCTAATGTAAGTGCATTTGAACCCTCCCATTGATGTTCATGGCTACTTTAGTGTGAGTTTCAAATAGGTTCATCCTCTCACTAAAGTGGAGGATGAATGTGTCATAGAAAAATGGCCCCTTGTCATTATCATGGCCTTTTAGGTCTTGTTTCATGGTGTTGGAACTATGTTTCACTAATTTTATGTTGTAACATGGCTTGAACATGCTTATTTAGGTAATAAAACTCAAAGAACGATGTTTTGTGAAGGTGTTGTGAAATGTTGTAAGACATTTCTACACTCTTCTAGACTCTATTTAATGCAATTTACCTAAATATCACCTTTTTACTCATCAACAAGTCTTATTTTGAACTGTTGTAAAGTCTTGTAACAAGCTTTCATGCTCTTCTAGGCATATTTTCACTATTTACACCCTTCTCATTCTTTATTTGGTCTCTTTATCCCCTATTAAGTTGTAATTAACTATATTTTTGAATGTTATCCTGACAAATAACATTAAATACAACATTTTTCTTGACACATTTTTTTAGGTCCTATGGGTGGCGAATGAGTCCCCCTTGGCCCCAAATTCAAAATATTTCAATTTTCCTTACGGGATTTTATTCAAAATCACTTGATGCTGGCTTGTGATGAGGTATGAATGGATACTAAGGCACACGAATTGTATAAATAAGTATTTTTCATCTCCTACAATCCTCCAACAGTCACATATCATATTCAAGCAATCTCAAGCATTGAAGCATTTTACATCAACAATTCGAGCACTATTCAAGCACTTTGAAGCAACCATTGAGATTACTTCAGACTTGCATCATCAAGGGTTAGCTCTTTGTATGCAAATTTGACAGGTTATTAGGTGTTGAAGATTGATTTCCAAGTCAACTAGGTGCTTCAAGTCAACTTGAGTCAAATTCAAGCTTGGAGAGAGTTATTTGTCTATTTTTTGCAGAATTGACTTCGACAACTTGACAAGCAAACTTTTCCAAATTTGGTGTTGCAGAGTTATCTCCAGATTTTTTAGAAATTTGGGAGAGGAATGATTCACCACCTGTGGTGAATGATTCCAACCTTAGGACTGAAAAACTAAATTTTGTCAGATTCTGGATCGTGATAGACATAAACCAGCTCTCGACGCTTTTTCAACAGGAGGAGGACTAATTTGCCACCCTGGGTGAATGAGTCCCATTATGAAAATTTAGTAATTTCCATCAACATTCAAAACACTCCAAAATCATCACAATTCTTCCAGGTGCACTCAAATTCATCCTTGTACTTTCTATTTTGCATTATTTATTCATTTACATAGTTGTTTGCATATCATAATGTGTTTTCAAACATATATGTAATTGCACTTTTGCATTTATTCTCAGTCATTTAGATTAGCCAATTTCATTTAGTTAAGTTCATTTACATTAAACAACATTGCATACATCCTGATTTGAGTGATACATTAGTATTTTTGGCCCTATCTCTCTCCTTTTAGGTGAAAAACCCTAGAAGTGCAAGAGTAGTCCATAGGATCCCAAAAATCTATGTTTCAATGTTATAGTTTTTAGGGTAGAGGGTTTATATTTGAGGGTTACGGGTCGAGGGTTGAGCGTTGAGGGTTAAGGGTTGAGTGTTGAGAGTTTAAGGTTTGAGGGTTGAGTGTTTACGAATAGGGATTAGGGTTGAGGGTTGAGGGATTAGGGTTCAATGGTTTAGGGTTGAGAGATTAGGGATTAAGGTATAGGGTTGATGGTTGAGGGTTGAGTGTTTAATTTTTGACAGTTGAGGTTGATGGTTTAAGTTTTAAGGGTTGATTTTTTAAGGGTTGAGGGTTGAGGGTTAAGGATTTGAGGGTTGAGGGTTTAAGGGATTAGTGTTTAGGGGTTGAGGGTTTAAGGGTTGAGAGGCTAAGGGTTAAGGGATTAGGGATTAGGGTTGGGGTTTATTGTATAGGGTAGTGGGTAGAGGGTTGAGGGTTTAAGGGTTGACTATTGATGGATTAGGGTTTATATTTTAATGTATAGGGTTGAGGGTTGAGGGTTGAGGGTTTAGGGGTAGGGATTAGGGTTGAGGGTTGAGAGATTATAGTTTAAGGGTTGAGGGTTTAGGGTTTAAGGGTTGAGAGTTGAGGGATTAGGGTTGAGGGTTGAGGATTTAAGGGTTGAGGGTTTAACGGATTAGTGTTTAAGGGTTGAGGGTTAAGAGACTAGGGTTGAGGGTTTAATGCATAGGGTAGAGGGTAAAGGGTTGATGGCTGATAGATTAGGGTTTAAGGGATGAGGGTTTAAGGGTTGACTATTGAAGGATTAGGGTTGAGGGTTGAGGGTTTATATTTTAAGGTATAGGGTTGAGGGATTAGGGTTCAGGGTATAATGTATAGGCTAGAGGGTTTACAGTTGAGGGTTGAGAGATTAAGGGTTTAAGGGTTGAGGGCTTAAGGGTTGAGGGTTGAGGTATTAGGGGTTTAAGGTATAGGGTTGAGGGATTAGGGTTGATGGTTTAATGTATAGGGTATTGTTATAAATATGGAGCCTTACAACATGAGCATGAAGTGTGGAAAGACTATGTTGGTTGTTTTTGTCTTGTCATTGATGTCAACATGTGACAACTATACTAGAAGATTATTAGGTTTAACAAAAGCTATTCTCTATCGGTAAAGTTCTTTTGTGATGGGCCAGTGTGTCAGTATTTGAGTCTAGAATTCACCGCAAGAATATATATGAATCTAATCTCTTAACCATGTTATCATGTCTCATTCAGACATCTATATTTTAGATCTTGAGAAGTTTTTGGTTGTGAGAATTTTTTTTTATCTCTGACAAAGTTCAACTCTATATTCTACTGTTGTTCCTTGCTTAGCATATCAGTGTGGGAGACTCCACATTTTCTTAAGGAGAATATTTTAATGTTGCAATTTTAATGGTAGTCTCTTTGATGATAGTATGATGAGACTTTGATGTGGTCTTAGATTTGAAAGGTGTTTACTGTGAGGATTGTATGTTGGCTTGGAGATTCTATGAATTATATTCTAGTCTTGGAAAACCTAAGGTATCCAATTCATTATGAAGACTAGTTATGCTTTATGGATGTTAGCTGACTTGGTATAATGCACTACATGGGTATGTGTAGGATCATCATGGAAAAAATAGGCCCTTAAGTGGCAAAGATATTAGAAAAATCAGAGTTAGGTAGCTTGACATAAAATTTTGAATAAGTTATCTATATTATTTTAAAAATATGTAAGAATAAAATCTATAGAAAATTGAATGTAGTTTCTAGACTACTAGGTTTGTTTTAAAAAAAAAAATCTATTTGGTGAAAATTTGAAATTTCAATGCAGTAGTACTTAAATTTCAGGGAAAAAATAAGAAGTAGGTGTTTGTCTGACCACCCTAACCACAATAAAATGATAATATTTTTTTTATAAGATAATAGATATAAGTAGAGGACTTATGTCGAAGTGATGTATATTTTTTGTAATTTTTTCCAAGTAAATAATTAATTATGATTTTTATTACAACTTTTAAAAATATAAAAAACTCTCATGCCTCACCACCTTAACTTGGTCAAAACTTCATGAAATTCATTTTTAAAAAATCCTATAGTATTCAAAGCATAGAATGTGACACATGTTTTGGATTTAAAAAATGTTATACCGTTTGAAAGCTATATATGTTTTTCAATTAGTCTATCAATTAGGACTCTAGTCGTAATTTGAATAGAAAATGAATAATAATTACTTATTAAATTCAAAGTAAAGCATAATTTATATTTGTGGAAAGCTGAGAATCTCCTTTAAAACCCCTTTTCGTTTCATCAATTTTGGGTAAAAAAATTCATCAACCACATACCCATCATATTGCCACTTTTTGGCCCATCATGATCCTACACATACCCACATGGATAAAATGTTTTAAATCATATATGGTACCGACAAGGGTGTTTTGATTATTTTGTCTTCATCTAATTAGGCTAACCTAATTGATAATTAAGACATAATTGTATATATATATAAGATTCATTGAAGAGAGAAGAAGTGTGTGTGTGTGTGAGTGGGAGTGCGAGTGTGGAAGAAAGGATCCAAGCCTAAATATTTTACCAGTTGGGGATCAGAGAATATTTGTTGAGCAACTATTGTGTGACGCAGTACTTCATATTTTGAGCTTCATTGGAATTGAATCTTGCACATTGAAGGTGTATTCTATCAGTTCAAACCTTTTGTCAGTGAGCCACAATCTTTGTATCTTGGAGGATAACCATGTTTTGTATTCAGGCAGTGAGCCCTGTAATATCTTGTATCCGGATATAATATATTGTGAGTTAACCCTCAATGTGGTTTTTCTATTTTTGGGTTTTCCACGTAAAAATCCTAGTTTTCATGTGTGTGGTTGCATTGATCTATTTATATGTTCTCTCTTGCTGATTCAATTAGAATTGTTATAATGGTTAGATGGATTTTATGTGAATGGTTTTATGGAATACTGATTCACCCTCCCTCTCTATATTTTGAATGTTCAACAATTGGTATCAGAGCTTGAGGAAGGTCCCAAAATTTGAGTATAAGAAATTTTTTCCTCTAGAAGTGATCTCTACTGGATGTTCAAAAGAAATAGAAGATCTGAAAGACAAATTGATGAAAGAAAATGAGTATGTTGAAAAACTGCAAAGAAAATGTGTTGAAGCATGTGATAGATCTATTGGTTAAAGCAGATGAAATTGTCTCCATCTTGCTGTAGCAATTGGATGAAAAGAAAAGAACTGAAGAATGTCAAGAAATTGAAATTCAAAGGAAGAAGGATGAATACACTAAACTTGAGCAAGAATCAAAAATCTTGAGATCTAATCTAGGGGTATGTGCAGGATCATCATGGAAAAAATAGGCCCTTAAGTGGCAAAAAATTTAGAAAAATCAGAGTTAGGCAAGTTGACATAAAAATTTGAATAAGTTATCTATATTGTTTCAAAAATATGTAAGAATAGAATCTATAGCAATTTGAATGTAGATTCTAAACTACTAGGTTTATTTTATTTTTTAAAATCTATTTGGTGAAAATTTCAAATTTCAATGTAGTAGTACTTAAATTTTAGGGAAAAATAAGAAGTAGGTGTCCCTGACCACTCTAACCACAATAAAATGATAATTTTTTTATAAGATTTTAGATATAAGTAGAGGACTCGTGTCTCAATGTGATGCATATTTTTTTGTAATTTTTTTCCAAGTAAATAATTAATTATGATTTTTTTATTACAAATTTAAAAAAATATAAAACTCATATGTATGACCACCTTAACTTGGTCAAAACTTCGTGAAATTCAATCTTTGTTTTTAATGCTATAGTATGCGAAGCATAGAATGTGATGCATATTTTGGATTGAAAAAATGTGATACCATTTGAAATCTATAGATGTTTTTCAATCAGCCTATCAATCAAGACTTTAGTTGTAATTCAAATAGAAAATGAATAATAATTATTTATTAAATTCAAAGTAAAACATAATTTATATTGGTGAAAAGTTGGGAATCTCCTTTAAAAACTCTTTTTGTTTCATCAATTTTGGGTAAAAAAAAGATTGTCAGCCACATACCCTACACATACCCATCATATTGCCACTTTTTGGCCCATCATGATCCCACACATACCCCTAGAAAAGGAAAGAAGTTTTGAAGACAAATTTAAGGTAAGTGTTGTGTGGTATCACAACACACACCAATATTGTAAGACTTAGGGACCCCAAGTGAAAAATAACGCTTATGGTAGTTGCTAGCTAGTTGGAAAGATCAACATAAGTAAAAAGTACAAAGAAAATATTTTAAAAGAGTACTTCATATTTCAAGTGTTTTGGGTACCAGGTACTGCGAATCGGGAAATCTAGAAGTGTAAAATTTAATATAAGGTGTTGAGCAAAATGTTCTGGTCTGGGAATAAAGGTCCAGTAAGTTAGGAAGTTTTGTTAAAATTTGAGGTCTAAGAAAATTATGGGTAAAAGTTGAACATCAGGTATCGGGTAGCAATGCAAAGTGAAGTTTCAATTTTTTTGTGTTATCCAAAAGGTCCGACGGTCTAGTAACCCAATATATATGATATTTTCTAAAAGTATTTTATTTATAATGGATTTAAAATGATGATTAATTGATGATGGTTTTATTTACATGAGATTTTTGTAAATGTTTTCAAAGGGATTTAATAGTCAACTCTAAAAAGAAAATCTACTATTCAGAGCCACAATTTGCACTATCAGGGCCACCTTCTCTTGCCACCCACTTTAACCTTTTTATTTTCTCCAATAATCGCCCTAGAATGTTCTAGAATGTTTGAAATTCCCCTTTTTGTTTTGGTGCCAAAAGTCTCGCTGTTTGATTTCTGGCATAGGAAGAAATTTTTATGAAATTCACTTTTTAGAGGACCTTCATAGGGCCATAACTTTTGATCCGAGTGTTGATTTTCTATTATTGTGTATCATTGGAAAGCTCTCAATGACCTCTATAATACATGAACCCACTGTAGGTCAGTTCAGCTACTTTTTGAGCTGTTTCGGGGCCTCTAAATTTTTATATCTTAATTTGAAGCTGCATTGGAGAAATTTCTCAGGATGGAAACTTTAATTTCTCCCAAACCTTGTAGGGTATCGAGGTGATGCTTTCATGACTGGAAATTTTTTTCAGCTCTAGTCCTTGGGGTAAATTTTCATATCCATATGAGCCCATTTAGGCCGACTTACTAAAAATAGTAAGTGCTCATTTTTTTCTATTTTTGATGTCTGACAGTCATATACCCCCTAAGTGCCATCATGGGACTCAAAATAATTAAAGAAAATAAAGAAAACAATTTTTTTTTGGTGATGCAAGATTTCCCTACACTGTTGGATGCTCCTGCATCAAACACCCAAGGTAATTTGAAAAGTGACCCTGTCACTTCTTAGGGGTTAGAGGGAAACCAAGTTGATTACCTTAGCCTTAGATAACCATGATGAATCTTCAGCATGCCTTCCTCTCCATTTCACCAAGTACTCTGCATATTTCCTATTTCTTGTGCTTCTACCCACACGACTATCCAGGATTTCTTCTATCTCTTCCTTCTCTAAAGTAGGTGATAGAATTTTCCATTGTTCTATTAGCAAACCCTCCTCTATATCACCTTCATGATACTTTGTCAAATTAGCAATGTTGAACATAGGAAAAATGTTTATTCCACTAGGAAACTCTACCTCATGAGCATTTCCTAAATCATGCTTCTTTAGGATCTTGCATGATCCAAACTTCTTCATCTTTAACTTGTATGTACCAACTAGAAACCTTTCTTTTTGCAAATGAACCATGACTTCATTTCCTACTTGGAACTCCTTATACCTCCTTTTCTGATTCGCTTGAGCCTTATATTGCGAGTTCATCTTATTGATATGTTTCTTCACCTCTTCATGCAAATTCTTCAAGTGCTCAGCAAAATATTCAGCCTCAACACTACTCTTCTCCCCCTTATCCATGTTTCTCAATTCATAAGTAGTTCTTGGAATACTCCAATATACAATCTGGAATGGTGATTTTGTAACGTCCACCACGAAACCCTAGAGAATGTTACACACATAATGGAAGCGAACATTTTTTTTTTTTAAGTGTAATTAAACAAGTAAACTGAACTACACTAACACATACATTCTCTAAGGTATGTGACGATGCTTACTTACAAACCCCATTACTAACAAAAGTTACTAAACATAACTTATATTAAAAAGCAAGAATTAAAGATCATACATCCATAACATTAAAATACATCACATAAAATATAAAGTACAATAACGATCCATTCACACATTGTATCCATTCAATATTCAATTACAACTCTCATCTCCAAATGAGATAGTTTATACAAAAGTGTTACAATTACAAAATACAAAGATTCTCCTCGATTACAATTGAGGAGTGATACAATACAAATTACAAGGTATCCAACCAATACAAGAGAGAACATGATAGAATTACAATTTCACTAGTACACACGAACTTTCCAATCATGAAGTACTCCTCATCACGAACAAGAATTGGGAACCCAATGGTGTAAGGTGCACATTCCATCCAACCATATGGTACCTGAAGAACCAACCCCCATGCTAGGAGATGGTAAAATAGCTTCCTAGGAAAAACCTACAACCTCTAGACATAGGCAAAAACAATATTAAACTACACAAGTACAAAACTTACAAAATGGTTACAATCTTCTAGAATCACTGAATCAATTATAAACACAATACAAATAAACCAACTATTTTCATAGGAGGAATGTCATCACAAAGGTTGCATTGGTTTTCCAAAGGAGATCTTCCTAGGTCTCAGCCCCCCTCTGGGGTTATCCTGGTAACCTCTCACGATTCTGGCCCCACATGCACACCAGTGCGGAATCTGTTATCTTTCAAGAAGACAAGATAACGATCTAGCCATTCCAGGCCTTCCTAACTCATCTCAAGTCTCATACAAGCCCTTGAGCCAATGAGCGAGGTTGATTATCTTGTTAAGCTAATAGGTTATTTAATTCCCACTTGATTATACTAACTTCCACATGAGTTGTCCTGGGACCACTTTCTGTCCCGGCCCTCACTGAAGCCACTCCCCTATCAACAACACATAACTCAAACTACATGCCAAGGGTAGACAGTGCACTAAAAAAAATTTGACAACAATAACCAATACACCTCAAAAGGTAACACATCTCTACGGATGTCCAATACTGAAACCCAATATGTGCACTACCCAAGAAATCTCAAAGGGTGAACTAAAGTTACAACAACCCCTTTTCACAAATTACAACTCTGGAAGAATTAGATTCCCATAATAACAATTACTTTCCCCCTAGTACACAATTATAGAAACACACGTGCTTTAATAAACACAACACCAAGCAATTAACAAATGCTATCATTCGGATCTCCTAAATCCATTACAATCAATTTCGCCTATTAAAATGCACCATTTAAATATAAAATTTTCATTTAGTAAATCCATAACGATTAAAACAAAAGTTTAGTTTCCAAATCCACAAATATAGATAAAATAAATCCCAATCTTACTAATAAAATCACTTCATTATAAAATAACAACTGGTGCTTGCATGCACTTACCCCTTTTCCCTAACATATTTATTTAATTTTCACAGATTAAACTAACTCTGCATGAGTTACTGTAACACCACTTTGTGTGTAGGCCCTCATGAAAAGTCACTCCCCTATTAATAACCTAAGGGATTAATTCCACTAACATAGGGTAAACCAGGTGCACATAACCAATTATAAACACCAACTTAATAACAATGTACAACACAACCTGTTTATAGAACTAGGTGACCATACTTGATAAAATACCACATGCACTAACCAAGTAAAATTTCAAGGCTAAATCAACATAAGTTACAATCCCCATCTCCAAGAAACATATCTGGAAGTCTTACATAAACAAACAACTCAATTTCCCAACAACTAGAATGGGAGAAAACACAACTTAAAAAGAACAATTTCAGGTAACATATTAATCTAACTTTAGGATATTCTAAATCCAAATAAGGCAATTACATATTGTATCCGAACAATCAAAATAATACCTTGCTCAATTATCTCTAATTCGAGACAACTTCATTCATAGGATAAGAAAAAATCATAACTAATTGTTTAACTCTATAATTCCTCAATACATCACATTAAAATAACTAGTCTTATCATAAATTTCTTTCCAACCAAATAATATTTAAACTATCATAAAATTGTTCTCTTAAAAAATTTCATTTCATTTAAAACAAATAACCATATCCCTTAAAATTATTCCCTTATTAAATAACTACTTGGGCATTTGACAAGCAATAATAAATTTAAATCTAAAGGTTTACTTCAGTTTCCCAATAATATTTAAATATAAAAATCCCATTCCCCCATTAAAATCAAATAAATATTTGCACATAGACATGCATCTCTATTAATTAAATATCCATTTAAACAAAAATGTGTTTCTATTTACAGTTAATATCCATTTCTCATATTTAAACATTCATTTATTTAACCATATGCACATTATCTATTTTCCTTAATTACACAAAATGATCAAAACCGATTTTTTTGAATAAAATTATTTTATTATAAAATCAATATTTGCATCTAATAAAATAATCTTAAAATAATTATATTTAGATATAAATATATGCTTAAACATATAAATATTATTTAAATATATAATTATATTTTCAATTTAAATTCCAACTAATTAATATAACCCCAAATATTTTCCAATTAAAATACAAATAACATATACATATATTTATAAAATTATATTAAAAAAACATATATATATATACATATATTATATATAATATAAATTTTATATATGTATATATATTATATATAATATATATTTTATATATAATATATATTTTATATATAATATATATTTTATATAATATATATTATATATATTATAAATAATATATATATATACATATATAAAATTTATATTATAAAAAAAACAATTGTGTCCTAATCAAAATTTATATAGGGACACAGGTTAAACCTTGTCAGCAGCTATGGTGGGAAGAGCATGCTTGGAGGGCAACGGTGCTACCTCCATAGCAGCCTCCCCATGGGGGCAGCTGTGGGGTTAGCCCCTAGCCCCAAATATCATTAAAATTATTATTTATTTTTATTTTTTCAAAATTAAATAAATAAAACCCCCCTGTGGATGAGGATTTCCAAAACATTAAAATTTTGACAGAGAATTTTTTTAACAGGGATTTTTTTTTTCTAAATTAAAACATACAAAATTGGTATAAATAAAAAATATGTGTATATATATATATATATACAAAAACTTCCATTTTATAGTTAAATTGGACAAATTTTCTACATAAATAACTACACAGCAAAATCTTTTTCAAACACAAATTCTCAATTTCAATTTCTAAATTGTATTGCAAAAAATAAACTTAAATCCAAAACCAGAAATTTATATGTTTTCCTTTTGTTTCCTCTTCCAATTTTTCTACTGTTAAAATTTGTTTCCCTACAAGAATCTAAATTTTCCCATAATTTTCAGCAGAGGTTTTCAAATTTGTTTTCAAACAAGTTCTTCAAAACTTCACAACAAACATTAAAACTTCTTTTCAAAAAAGACCAAAGCTTCAAAAAAAAATCAACAATTAAAGGAACCTGTTTTTGAAGCTTGAAGAAGATGAGAACTGGAGATGAGCTTCCCTGCAAATTCCAATTTCCAAAATTTTCTTCCAAAATCTTCAGTTCCAAATCCAAGAATCTATAAAAAATACAAGAAAACCTTCCTCCATTTTGGCAACCAAAAATCCAAGATATTTTTCCATCCTCCTAAAATAAACAAATATCTTCCTCTTTTAACAACAAGATTTTTTATTTTTTTAAAATATCTATATCCCCTCAAAAAATTTCCAAGATATTTTATTTTTCAAAAAATTAGTATCTCCCTTCATTTCCTCAACACTTAGTCAACATTAAAAAATATCTTTTTCAACTACTAGAGATATTTCCTTATGCATTCACAAGCTATTTTGCATTTTAATACTTTAAGCACAATTTAAATTTCAAAATAGATTTAAATCATTACTTTATGCATTTTACAAATGCAATTAAACTATTCACTTAATAGATTTAATAGATTAATTTATTTACCCAACGACTAAATTTATTTAATTAAATTATTTACTTACTAAATAAATTTAATCACAAGATTAAATTACTTTACCAAACACATTAAATTTAATTAATTAAATTAAATTAAAGCTTTTAACCATTTTAATCTAAAATAAATAAATAACATTTAAAACATACAATCACTAATTTTCACATATACTTTCCACCAATAATAAATTATCAAAACATCAAGAATGACATGACTCAGCAACCAACAAGACACAAACTGACAACACTGTTACCAATTTTTTGCTACAGCTCAATTGGTGGAGCTAGTTAAAATATTGTTATATCTTAAGTGAAAATTACAGTTATTTATGCATTATGCTTAAGTGTTGTTTGCACTTTATTCATCATTCATCAAGTGATAGTTATGCATGTGTTTTGAGAAAACTGAATTTCAGAAGTATTGCTCAAATTATTTACAAATCAAATGAAGTAAAAAATTGAGTATGCAATTGATTAAGCAACAGAGTGCTTTCATTTATTTCATGAAATGATTCACATTACATATGTTCATTTGATTGCAAGAATACAAATGATAGTACATTTTCGCATTTTGATGCATTTCTTTTTAGAATGAAAAGCAGAAGAAAGGAAATTTAAGAATCTAAACAAGTCATGGATGTAACTATCACAATCCATCATGAGGAGCATGCTACACTATTGAGGATGTAGGAAAAAAAATCACATAAGCATGAACATAATCAGCATTGCCTGTGCTTTTGGCTGATGTAGAAGTGGTGCACCATCCTCCATCCTTGAGCTCCGATCGACCTGTAAGAGAAGAGAGGGGTTGTTAGAGCTCTGAATATGAACATTCCTATATGAACCACCGACAATAATGTCAATGATGCTAACGATACATTGGAACAGTTGCAAAAATAGGAGATGGATAGAAGCAAGAAAGGGAAACATCATCATCACATATTGTTTTTATGCTAACATCGTTTGTTTCCTTGTGCAGGTATAGGGAAAGTCATGAAGCTGGTTATCATTTGAAGATCAAGCATGTGGGGAAAAAATGGGCTCCCAAAAGGGTAGAGCTCAACATGCTGCCCCTTATACATTACAAGTGGGATGAGAAGGAGATTGCAATAATCTTGTTCATCAAGAAAGGAACTATACAACTGAAGGAGTAAAGGAGAGTCCATTTTTCAAGCCATCAAGCCAACTATTCACTCATAGCAATCAAAAATGTTTTCTAAAAGCTATAGGTGGACAGTTAATTTAAATGAGCTTAATCAATTCAACTGAGTACATTCATCTCAAACATTGTTGTATGGTTTGTATTCTTCTACCATAGTTTTATTTGTTCATCATGTACATGATATTATGCAAAGCTCAACAATGTTCATGCTCATGATGGTGATAGCGAACATGCATACATAATGCCTCACTAATAAGAGCATTGTTTCAGATTTTCATTTTAGAAGAGAGCAAGTGCATGGATTAGTTTTTATTAAATGGAGCATAAAAATGCATGAAGAGTGCCAGGTTGAAGACTAAGAATACGCAAGGATAGAAAAGCACGAGGGGAGCTTCATATTTTTCAAGCATCAAGTAATCCACTGTGTTATGTATCAATGCAACTGTGGCATTAGTTGGAGTAAACAGTTCAGGTAACATATCATTAATCAACATGTATTCCAAATGGGGTTTGTGCATTATTGTGACTAAAATGGAAGCAATTCACAGTACTTTGTTTTAGAGAGTTGTTTTTATCATTCAAAATATGCTTTCAAAGAGCACTTGATAAGATTTTGAGTAAACAAAAGACATTCCCAGTGTGGGCAAAGCTTAAAGGTTGTAAGCTGAAGCAATATAAGTGGAATAAGGAGTTACAGTAAATAAGGAATTTGCAGAATGACCAAAGTTCACAAAGCATGGAGAAGCTTATATATCATGTCCTGAGAGTTCTGGAAATTACATACATCAAATGCCTTCATGAAATGCAACAGGGTTTTTTGTCCACAATACAATTTTTCATAAGAATTTCAAAACCCGTCTGGTGTTTTTTTTTCCTCTTTTGAAACAGAGTTTAAGAGTTAAGTTCATATAGAAATGGAGATGCCATATGTGCATAAGAATTGAAATTAAATAGAGCCAAGATCACATATATATCAATTTTTAGAGGAGATGTTTTGAGCTAAAAATGCATATATACTTTAAATCACAAATACCCACATTGGGTTTTTTACAAAAGTACAAATTTATTCAAAATATTGAATACCCACATTGAGGTTGTTTATCAAAGTGAAGTTTTTCACCATTTCCAGCTTACCCACATAGGGTTTTCATCAGAAAAATGAAATGAATGATTTCTTTCAGAATCAAGAGATGCCCATGTGAGGGTTTTTACAAAGATGCAAAAATGCATGTAATGCATAATGGGTCGAGCCATTTATGAAGATTTAGTTATATTTTTCAAATCAGATAAGAACTATTTCGAGTTTTTCTTCATTAAAATCAAAATATAAAGATAGAGATTATGAAGTGGAGTGAAGAATTCTTAAATAAATCCAAGAATTCCATGTTCATGGTGCGGCCTATGTGGGGGCCATAAATTTATCAATGGAAGGCAACCTTTACAAGGGTATTTGACTTTCTTAAAGCTTTTGTTTTAAAGAAGAATAAAAAGGAACAATGAGCTTACCATGCGTGCCATAGAGAAGCAAAGATGTGCCACAGTCAAGCTTTGAGAGATCCAGAAGAAATTGCCCAAGCCAAGCACATATGGTGGCCGAATGGATTCATCAATGAGTAGATATAGAATACAAGCAAAATATATTAGGTAAATGATAAGGCCGCGGCCTTAAGGCCCAAATTCTATTTCAAAAGTGCAGCAAAGGAGCTCGCAAATGCATGAAGTCAACTTACCATCATAAGTAGGTGAAGATTCAACAGGAACAGTAAACAAAGGATTTGAATCTTGATCACAAAGGTTGAAAACCAAGCTTTCATGGCAGCAACATCTACTCCTAGTCGGAGTTCTTCCAAGGTTGCAAGTGAGAACTGAAATGTGATTTAGGGTTTTCTTTAAGTTTTGTGTATCTTCTCGTTGCCCTAATTCGAAATATGGGTCTTCCACATTTGTCCAAAATATAATGGAGAATAATGGAGAATTTACTAATGCCTTAGTAAATTGGAGAGTGATTAAAATTCCCTTAGATTTTGATTGATATTATGAGAAATCAATAAAAGTTATAGGTGAATTTTATTTATGACTTAGGTGTTTTATTTATTTAATTGATTTTATAGAAATCAATCAGGCATCTTATGTTTTTTTTTTTAAATTGATTTAATAGAAATCAATTATGATGAGAGGATGATATTCATATATTTTATGATTTTTCTGTGAAAATCAAGCATTGTAATTGGAGAGATAAGGATTATTTTTTGTAAAAGATTTTGAAATCTTTAGTTGCAAAAATTGGTCAAATTATGAAAATTTGCATATCATGTAAAGCAAGATTAAAGCGGTGTTTTATAAATCGCTTTATTCTTTGCTATTTTTAGCAGATTTCTTGTTTTCTTCCTTGGTCGGATTTGAGATGCTTGTTGGATGGATAAGGTGTTTTATTTTCTTTTAAAGCAGATTTAGTCTAGTTTTAGAGTTTGGACAGTGTGAGCATGAAAAAAGTGTGTTTTTTCTGCTTTTTTGCAGACTTTTGGGGCAATTTTGATACCTTTTCCTTGAGCTTTCTTCTTGAGCTCGAATTAGGGTTTTGGGGTTATTTTTATCTTGAAGAATACTGAGTTTTCTTCTTCTTCTCAGTTCATATTTTAGTTTCTTTCTCACACATTTTGGAGCTTGTAAACTTCCTTTGTACTCAATTCAGACAGATACACTCTTTTAGTTTTAATAAAGTAGCAGAATTCTCCTTCTCATTTCATGTCTCATTTTATAATAGCAATTTGATCTCCTTGTGATTCAAGTCAGAATCCTTTTATGTCTTGCTATTGTAAGTTGTGTTTTAGAATTGCATAGTTTCAGGTTGTATGTTGTATTTCATCTAGGAATCTTCATATAAATTACTGATGGAAGTATGTGCCAGTGATATTGTGATAGGAAAGCTGTTGTGGGTGTCAGCGCTTGAATCTCATAACTTCTAGTTAAATATCAGTTAGATTTCAGTTTTAATTTCAGTTATCCTTCCACCTTTTCCTAGAAAATTCTTAGAATAGGATTCATCTTTTAGAGAACCATCTCACTCTGGAGATTCTCTTTTCACATAGATCACCCACATCTGAAAAGAGTTTCCATGTTTCAACAAATAGTCTGATTTTTTGCAAATTTGAAAAAGGGTGCATATTTGATTGATAACAGTTTTTTCCACGCTCGATGGGACTCTGAAAAGAAATTTCAGAGAATTTTTAATCTTTTAAAGTTGTTGTTTGGTGTATGCAGCAGGTTTTTTTAGCCTTTTGGAGGCTCATTTCAATATACTTGGCGACTTTGTTCTCTGATTTTCAAGCAGATCCAATGTGAACAACACACAAAAGTACACATACTAAAGGGTTGGGTGTTCTCTTCAGAATTATCAGTCTTTGGAGGCAAAATCATCAAACACCATGGTGACTCCGAGAAGCTGTTTCTAGTTTCAGAATGATCAAGTGTTGGTATGCTCTTAAAGATTCTAATTTTTGCTTGTTTTGAGTCTTTGAATAAACGAGCATGTTAGTGTTTCATCATAATACGTCATACCATCCGTCATATCATGAAAATCCTAAAAATTCTACTTACCCATCTTCATATCAACGATATCCACATAATCATGTTGTTGGTTTCAACTCCATGGTTTTTCAAAACTAGCATACACAATATAGTTGCCACCCACCCACCCTTGCCCATTTTTCATCTCAGCCCTCATATGTCCAAAATCAATCCCAAAAGGTTGGAGACTTGAGTTTCAGAGAAATAAGGCTAAACTATGAAAGGAAAATGAATGAAATAGATCAGTAGGAGGGGATTGCAAGTATAAAGAGCATGTTGCTTGATTACATGAGTCAGCTGGAGGAGATCAAGAGGTAGCATGAGTGTAATCAGCACCAGAAGCATGAGCTGGAGATCCAAAGAATACAGTTTGAGGAGGATTTGGAGAGGGAGGCAACTGCACAAAAAAAGCTTATGCTTGCTCAGTTTCAAAGGCATGAAGCCCAAACAACTTATGCCATCTCAGAACATCCTATTCAAGAAGAGGTTCATGAGTTTGAATTTCCAAGTTTTATGAAAAATGAGCCACCTAACCCTCCTAAGATCAGAATTCCTGGCTTTAGAATTTTTTTACCTTTGTAAGAACCTAGTTTGGAACATTCTAAACTTGTTATGCTTCAAAACTAGCCAATTAAAGAACCTTTTCCTCTCCAAGAAAGTGGTTTTGAATGCAATAGACTTTAAAACGTAAACTCTGTGCTCAATCTTCATTTTTCCCAGGACCGCCAGTATCTCGAGATCATTCCCATTGAAGCTGAAATCCTTTTTCCTCCAAGAAAAAAAAACTCTCCCTGGAATTCCCTAGTTTCCAACCGATAACCGATTGTCCTGCCACTATTTTCCTCTATGAGGATAGACCTATTGTCTTGGAAAATGACTCATCATTCACCATGGAAGAAGCCATAAATGTAAATTTATTGCATATAGCTATGGAGGAATATCGGTTAGAACAAAAAATGATTGATCAAGAGAAGCCCTCCCCTAATGAATCCTTTCATACTTTCACTAATGAGCTGCCTTGTTTTGTGGAAGACAATGAAAAACTTTCAAAAGAGCAATTGCTGCAATGCACAAAGGAGGAGGTTGCTGCTAACTGCACCCTTTTCTTAGCTGAATCTAAGAATGTTGCATGTGCGGAGAAGGTTGGTTCATTGGAGAAACAAAATATTAATGATTATTTCAAAGTATCCAGCTGGTACAGTGATGAGGAGGATCTCAAAAATTAGGAACAACTACTGCAAGAGAAAGAGGAGGCTATGGTTGAAGAGCTACAAACTCCAGATCAAGGAATGGTCGATAGTTCACAAGTTATGATTGATTTATTTGATGAATTACCATTTTTTGTTAAGGATAGCATGCAAGTCACCAACTTACCCATTGATTTGGGATAGCTAGGGGATGTTGCGGAAAAGGATGTACTACCAATTCATAAGTACAAGGATGAGGTTGAGACCTCAATTTAGTTTGAGGAGCAAAGTGACATTTTTGTTTCCAAATCCAACATGCTTGATTGTCAAGATCCTGAATGTTTAGCTTGTAGAGAGCTTGCCACTCTGCTGAATTCTTGTAATGACCAAATGCTTAGTTCTGAGCAACAAAATGATGAGAGCCATTCAGAAAAAATACTAGTCCATGAGAAAATAAGTGAGGGCAGCTCGGTTCTGGAGGAGCGTGAGGTTGAATACATGATTCAATCAAGGTAGGAAGTAGTTGTGGTTGGTGAGGCAGTTGACAAGAGTGAAATCAGGGGGAACAGTTCCAATTTTGTCTTGTCAACAGGATGTCCAATTTGATACATTGCTGAAATGGAGGCCAACAAGAAGGTTCCCATCATGGTTGAGGCCAAGCATGAAAGTATGGCTGAAGGAGAACAAACTCAAGCCACTTCACCACCTCAGGTTAGTAATGATTATATTCCATATGAAGAGGTTATTAAGCTTGTATACATTCTTCAAAGTGTGGTACAACTATCTCATGGTCTTTCATCCTTTGTTATTTTTCGAATAGCTGTCCAAAATCATATCAAGCATCAACTATTTTGTAGAAAGGGCAGCTATTTCACCCAATCAGTGATTTTTTTGTTTGACCAACTATTTTGGATGGTTGGAGTAGGTTAGAGTTAGTAGTTTCTACAAATAAGTGTGTTACGCACATTGCTTTTTAGTAGTTTTATTTTCCCTAAGCGTTGTTGTGCATATTATATTGGCCATCAGGGCCTGTTAGTTTGTTTTCTGCTTTGTTTTATTTTGTTTTGCTGCTATTTGGAGTTTTGTTGTTCAGAGTTCTAAGTTTCATGAAGGGGCATATTTGACTTCGCACCCAATGGAGTTTTTAAAAGGCAACTGATCTAATGCTTAGCTGGCAAGCATTCAGTGGAAAATGCCAAAATGTTACCAATTTTTCGCTACAACTCACCAGTGTGGAGTCATAAAATATTGGAGCATGAAAATTACAAATATTTTGGCGACATGTTTTGCTGTTGTTTTCTAATTTTATTCACTGTATTCAACAAATGATGCGTTTCAGAAAAACTCGTCTTTAGGAAGTATTGGTTCTCAAATTCATTTTACAAATCCGGTACCGAAGTACAAAATCCAAGTATTAATTGATTACCGAAAAGTGCTTCCATTTATTTCATGAAATGATTCATTACTACATGTTCATTTGATTTCGGTGTAATATAAATGATAGTACATTTTCACATTTTGATGTATTTCTTTTCAGAATGAAAAGTAGAAAAAAGGAAATTTAAGAATCCACACAAGCCGTGGATGTAACTATCACAATGCATCATGAGGAGCATGCTACATTATTGAGGATACAGGAAAAGAAATCACATAAGCATGAACATAATCATCATTGCTTGTGCTTTTGGCCGATGCAAAAGTGGTGCACCAACCTCTATCCTTGAGCTCCGATCAAACTGTAAGAGAAGAGAGGGGTTGTTAGAGCTCCAACTATGAACATTCCTATATGAACCACCAACAATAATGTAAATAATACTAACGATACATTGGAACAGTTACAAAAATGGGAGATGGATAGAAGCAAGAAAGGGAAACATCATCATCACATATTTTTTTTATGCTAACATCATTTGTTTCCTTGTGCAGGTATAGGGAAAGTCATGAAGTTGGTTATCATTCAAAGATCAAGCATGTGGGGAAAGAATGGGCTCCCAAAAGGGTAGAGCTCGGCATGCTTCCCCTTATACATTACAAGTGGGCTGAGAAGGAGATTGCAATCATCTTGTTCATCAAGAAAGGAACTATACAACTGAAGGAGTAAAGGAGTTTCCATTTTTCAAGCCATCAAGCCAATTGTTCACTCATAGAAATCAAAAATGTTTTTTGAAAGCTACAGGTGGATAGTTAATTTAAACGAGCTTAATCAATTCAACTGAGTACATTCATCTCAAACATTGTTGTATGGTTTGTATTCTTCTACCATAGTTTAATTTCTTCATCATGTTCATGATATTATGCAAAGCTCGACAGTGTTCATGTTCATGATGGTGATAGTGAACACGCATACATAATGCCTCACTAATAAGAGCATTTTTTTAACAAAGGGCATTGTTTTAGATTTTCATTTTAGAAGAGAGCAAGTGCATGGAGCAGCTTTTATTAAATAGAGCATAAAAATGCATGAAGAGTGCCAAGTTGAAGACTAAGAATATGTAAGGACAGACAAGCATGAGGGGAGCTTCATATTTTTCAAGCATCAAGTAATCCACTGTGTTATGTATCAATGCAACTGTGGCATTAGTTGGAGTAAATAGTTTAGGTAACATATCATTAATTAACATGTATTGCAAATGGGGTTTGTGCATCATTGTGACTGAAATGGAAGCAATTCACAGTACTTTGTTTTAGAGAGTTGTTTTTATCATTCAAAATATGCTTTCAAAGAGCACTTGATAATATTTTGAGTATATAAAAGACATTCCCAGCGTGGGAAAAGCTTAAAGGTTGTAAGATGAAGCAATATAAGTGGAATAAGGAGTTATAGTGAATAAGGAATTTGCAGAATGATAAAAGTTCACAAAGCATGGAGAAGCTTATATATCATGTCCTGAGAGTTTTGGAAATTACATACATCAAACTCCTTCATGAAATGCAACATGGTTTTTTGTCCATAGTGCAGTTTTCCATAAGAATTTCAAAACCCGTCTGGTTTTTTTTTTCCTCTTTTGAAACAGAGTTTA
>VDFB02320674.1:0-44064 GCA_007258455.2 Sequoia sempervirens | reverse complement strand
AGATTAGTGTTAAGGTGTAAAGATATGTGCCTTACAACACCCTAAATAAGGCACAATTAAGTCCATTTAGTTTAAAAAGGGCCCTAAAATTAATGTGAATATGAAAAACATACTACAACACTAAATTAAGGAAAAATTAGGCTCATTTTAATATTAATTATTCCCAAATTAAGTGAAAAAGGGATAATTTTTCCATTACTCAATTTTTCCCCGACTTTAGTGAGAGGATGACCCCATGTCAAACTCACACTAAAGTAGACATGCAAGAAACTTATGTATGCAACAATGACAAAGATACACAATCATACCACATCAAATGTACCAAGAAGAGTCAAGCCTATATTTTCCACCATGATGTGGAAAACATCTAAGCTATCATTTTATGCTCACTTTGAGGTAGCAAAACTTTAGGCTATCCACTAGGTGAGTTTTCTAATAAAGGGTGGAAAATGAGAGAATCATATTAGGCTCCAGCTGCCGCTATCCAAATATCAGCCTAGCAGCGCTTCAGTAGGAAGCTCCCACAATGCTAGGAAAGGATCCATAGGAAAGCAAGGTGTGTTATTCTTGGTAGGCTTGAATTTAGGGTTTCGGGCTCCATAGGGATTAACAAGTTGCGTTATGCCAAACACCTATGAACATGGGTAAGACTCCATAGGCAAGAAAGGTGTGTTATGCTTGTTGGAATTTATTAGGGTTTGAGCTTCACAAGGTTAAAAAGTTGTGTTATGCTAAACACTTATGAACATTATATATTGTGGACAATGATTTTTGAATGCCCACACTACTTTAGCTCATTCTAGGGTTTTTCACCTAAAAGGAGAAAGGAATGGGGTCCAAAATACAAATGTCTACACTCAAAGTTGGCTGCTGTGCAGGATGCTGTATGCATTACTGATGTACTAGTACAATGATCTAGAAAGAAAATGATTTAATGATGCCAAACCTGAAGTGCAACATTGAGAAGCATAAGGTATGATGTCACAGGAAAGATAAAACAAATGCAATAAATGACAAAATAAAGATTTAAGACAAAAATTAAGCACCTGGAAACTGATGAAGAGCTGATTGTGGATTGTAGAGACCTTTGAAGTTCTAGAAATTTTTATTTTTGAGTCATTTGGGACATTTACACTAGGTTGGGTGACTTAGTCCCAGATTGGGGAATCTGCCCAAAAAGTTGTTTCTACCAAATGGGTACCTGAAACTATAAAAATTCCTAAAAAAGTAGTGCAGTGGGATTCAATCACCACTATGGGTGACTTAGTCCACTTTGGATGTTTTTGCAAATATGAAAGTGGAAACGAAAGCCCACAACCTGCACTTTATTTTCTAATAGGAAACTGGATTTGAATCTTCGAAAAACCTTGCAAAATAGAAGATATTTTGATTTTAATGAGAGTTTCTCCTCAGTCAAACCAGTGACATTTAAACTTTTTGAGAGACTAGGAAGTATACATAAAACCCTATCCTTAGGGTGTGGCTGCAAATTCATTAAAAGCTAGGTAGGGATACAAAGGCTCCTGCTAAAGTACTTGGAGATAAGGGATGAAAGGTAGGGACTTGGTGTTGCAGGTTTCCAGTCCAGAAGTCCTGCAGCTGGTGGTGAGTACTTGTGAAGTATTGTAAGAAATAGAGTTCAGAGATAAAGAGAGAATGGAAGAGAGATGGAATGCAGAGAAAAGAGTCTTTGGAAGTGTAGATTTGATGGCTGATTTGCATCTCAGCCTAGATTTCTCCATGATTGCAATGAGATCCATGATTCACCATAGGAATCCATGATCAATCCTTTACAATGTGGGATCTTGAATAAAAATTGAGCTTGAAGACCTAAAAAAACTATAGTTTGCTGCCCTTACGCTTCAATTTTGTTGTAGAAATGCTAAAGAAACTTCTTGTGAAAGATGTTTTGCTCTTGACTTTTGATTTTTTCTTTGTAAAATGACTAGGAGATATGTGAAAAATGACCTAAAAACATGTATTTATAGGAATTAACATCAAATCACTCATTAATGTACCTTCATAGGCTGAAATCCCTCAAAAATTTGAATTAGGTCAGTGATTTTCCCGCTCAAAAGTGGAAAATACCCCAAAAGGGACTAAGTCACCACCTTGGGTGACTTAGTCCCACCAGGAATTTTTTTGGTGGTTTTCACAAAATTTGAGTGGTTTGAGTGTTATTTGTCAGGATTTGAGTGATTTGTGAGTAAAATAGGCCTTAAAGTCTAACATCATGAGCATTAGGGGCCTATAAATGCATTTTTTAAGGGGTGATTGATGCAAGGAGTCTAAAGTAGGTCTAAATTTATCGCAAAATTGTCTCTTTCTTCAAGAGTATACAATTTTTGGTGACACATATATGTTTTTGTCCAAGGGTATCTTGCTTCATTCATGTAAGGTCTTCTTCTTAGGGATCATCGTGTCTAATGTCTCACAGAGAGGACAAGTCAAGTGTAAAAGTTTCACAACTTAGGGACTACAGTGTGTCACATCACCACTAAGAGGAAATTTGTATGCTAAAAAATATTGCACTGTTTGATGACATAAAACCCAATGACACCACTAAGAAAAGGATGCATCACAAGAAAAAAGAAAATCATACCATGAAACATGGAAAATGTCAAAACATAGTATCAACGTATTCCCCCACTTTAAAGTGGTTGCTAACACCATTGCTGTGAGAAATTCTTTAAAGTAGACAATGATCAATCCTAAGACCTGAGAGATTCCTCTATGCTAAGTCATATGTTTCCAAAATAAAGCTACATCATGAAAATGAAAGAGGTATTGCCCCTAAAAATACATAAGGGATCTATGGATTTGAGGTTAGTATATCTTTGCTACAATGTTGCTATAGAGTTTAGAAACATCATCATTCCCCAAACACTCATAAAATTGGAAGAATAACACATAGAGAGTGAAAACAAATAAAAATCCTTTCAATTCAACATGGAAGAGACCTAAATGTCTCAACCCCTTGCGTCATCCCCAAAAGGAAAACACGAGACAAATGATAAAGGTAAAATTTTTATGACATGGAAGAATGTAGATAAAAATAGAGGAATGCACAAAAAAAGAAGAAGAGAGATACATCAAATTAAATAGCATGAGGGATGACATTACCCACATGCAATCACATAAAGAAACATAAAAAAGAAAACAAAGAAAAATACTAGTAAGGCACATGCGAGTCAACCTATTAGCTAATCCTCTGCATCCCAATCTCAATTAGTAAATACAGAAGGTGGAAAACTAGCCAAAGGGACAATGGAAAGTGCCAAACTAGGGGAAGCACCAAGTTCAACACTCTTATTAGTAGAATTGTCATTTAAGCTCATGGATGAGGAGAACAATGAATCAAATCATTATATACTTGTTCATCAATCTTTGCAATATCAATGTCATCATCTAAATTAATCACAACATGAGGTCAAATGATAATGTCCATAGAAGCTTGTTTATGTTTATGTTGTAGCGAGGGCGAAGAGATATCCTACACAACTAGAGACAAGTTTGGATTTTGATTTTCTATGTTTCTCTTTTCTTCTTTAGTTTGTAATAAACGAGCAATAGCATGACATTTGGATGCCTACACTCTCTATCATTTTGATTTCATTTAAATTGTTTTCAATTTTTTTTTGTGTTGGAGTGGGTTTGTTGACCATAGGATTCTTTTCTTTTCTTAGGGTAGTAATGAAAGGAACCATACGAGGTCGTTCAACCACTTTCTCTTTGGGTTTATAAACTTTTTTGACTTTATGAGGCACAACATGATTGTTTTGATTGTCTAATGGTCTCTTATAAGAAATGGTAGGATGATTTTTCATAGATTATTCTTGGATATTTGGAAGGAATTTTGGTTCAATCATTGGCTCATCAAGGATAGGTGGCTCAATCATGGGTGGAGGCATGTTTCTAAGGGATAATTATGCTATGCACTTTTCCTTAAACTTTTGATATGCTTTGAAAAAGTAGTCCTTATGAGGTCTAATAGGTGCAATAGGCTCGAGCCAAAAGAATTCCAATGAAAAGTTCCCATGGGAAGACATAGGATTAAAGCCACTATGATGTACAATAAAAATTTCATTTTCAAAGGGAAACTTTAAACATTTATGCACAATCAATAGGACAAAATTCATGGAGCAAAGCCATGGATAGTATAACTTCACACAAAATTGGTCCAATGAAAAGATAATGGTGAATGAGATATTTAATCTTTTCGGTCCAACTTTTAGAGGGATATTATGGAGCCCATCCCAAGGCAAGCCAAAACATTATGATTTTTGATCCATTCTTTCAGTTTGTCATATATATCTTGATAGATTTCATGCACAAATAGGAATTCTTCAGTGATCACATTATCTATATAGATGGGATCAATTAATATCCCATTAGTAGGCTTGCCATTGATTCTTCCAGCTATGTAAAGAGGACCATCAGGTGCATGTTTGATTATGTATTTTTGTGAGAAAGCAATATCAAGGGGCATTTTGGTTGAGTCCTTATGAGGTTTAACTTCAATAAATGAGACCACTTTAATCACTTCATCCATATTTTCATCTTTTATGTTTTCATCATTAGTGTCAACATTCATAACATAATTCTTTGTTTCACTAGGTTTGACAAATGAAATAGTATGTTTTGGCATGGGATTTGTAAAGATTTGTAAATTTTGGTTAGGAGGAGCCACATAATTATTACCTTGATCATTCACACTTCCAATTAGAAGATGATTAGAATCAATAAGGTCTTGCACAAGATGTTTAAGATACTTACAATATTTTGTATCATGTCTATTTTGCTGGTGGTAATGACAATAAGAATTTGGTCTCTAGTTTGCGGGTAATGGTTTATTAGGATTAGGAACTCTAACAGGAGGTAGAGAAAGCATATTATTTTCCACTCAAGCTGCAACATGATATTATGAAGGGTATCAGGGAGAGGAGTAAAGTTTCTATTCCTATCCCCAAAGGAAAAAGGATTGTTCATCTTTATAGCAGCCACTTAGTTATCAACTTGTTGATTTGGTTGAGGGGAATTAAGTTGCAAAAAGCCCTGATTTTGTTTCTTGAAAGGTTGGTAACTATTAAATGAGATATGAATTTAGAATTTTTAATATGGCGAGGGGGATTTTTGAAATCACGATCATATGCCAAATTCTAATAATCATGAAGGGTTGTACATAATTGTGTGAAGGATGGGAATTTCAACATCTCAAGTTTGGTTTGGATTTTTCTTTGTAAATTGGAAGTAAACATTTGTTGGAGGTCGGTATCAAGAATATTAATGTTTATTTTTGAATAAAGCATTTGGTATCTTTGTATGAAATCAGTAACCTTTTTATCATCCTTTTTCTTGCATGTCATTAAATTAGTGAGGGTCATCTTGGGACCCATGTGAATGTAGAAGTGGTTGTAAAAGGCATCAATAAGCTCATTGAATGAGTTTATTGAATTGTTTGGTAAAGAGAAAAACCACTCTAAAGTAGTATCCTTTAATGACGTAGGGAATAGTTTAGCTAAGAGCTTGTCTTTAAAGATAAAATCACTACGTAGGGTTGTATATGTGGAAACATGGTAAACAAGATCTCCTTTCCCACCAGATTTCTCAAATCTAGGAACCTCTATACCTTGTGGGATTTGTATTCTCAATATATCGAAGGATAACATATTGGTTTTTTGTGTGGAAAACAACCAAAGATCATGGAAAACAAACAAGCACAAGATTGCAAGTGAAATCAAAATGACTTGTATTACAAATGAACAAGTATAAATAGGTGAAGTTTGGGAAACAATGCTCCACGAGCAATCGTGAAAGGTGGAAAGTACCAGGAACCAAGAGAATAGCCTCAAGGTTCAACTAACCTTAACAGTAGAGATGTGTCAAATAAGGGGTACACATCTACTAATGACTTATAGAGGGAGATGTGTCAAAAATGAGTTGACACATCGACTAGTCTCTCCTAAGGAGACTTAGTCTTTCCACATGTGAGGAAAGCTACTAACTAGGATTATGATAGGATAACTCATGTTGAGTTATACACCAACACCCCCCCTTAAGCATAGCTTGGGTAGGTTTATGAAACATGAGTCCTGGCTATGTGCCATTTTAGGTACTCATTTACAAAATATCTCTCAAAAACTAAAGAAAGAAATAAAACCTTGTGGGAAAAAACTTTCCTCCAAAAAGAGAGAAAATAAATAGAGGACTTTAGATGGCCCCTCCTGATGCTGATGATGCCGATGTAGACCGTAATGTAGGTATGAGGAACTCCTGAAGCATGTTGTAGTAGTAAACTCTGTCATTCCCTTAATTCCAAGAGAATTGAGCAAACAAATTGAAATTTGTAGTGATCAAAGGATGAAGACCAAGATGTAGGTCCAAGAAATATTTTGTACAATTGAAGAAAAGGATGTGCATTGAGCACACATACGAATGAGATAAGAATCTATGTGATTCAAGTTGAGATTGTTACAACCCCCATTACACTTATATATCAGTGTGAGTACAATTTCTAAATTCCCTATACACTTTCTATTATATGACACTACATGAGTGTATTTACAAACAAAAATCCCAGTGAAGTTCAATCAACCTCCTATATGGAACCAATAGAGCTGAGCCATGAGTTGATACTTGGCTCTAAAGTTGCATCTTGATTGTCTTCTTCACCATATGTAAAATGCGAAAAGATGAAACTGCAGTCAAGGTGACAAACCTTGCCTACTGCAATAAGCTTTTGATCTTTGGATTCTCAAATGAGAGTTGATGTAGTTGTGAACTCAACTATCATTTCAGATTTTATGAGTGCATACACCGAGAGGTAATTTTTTAATAAATCAGGAATGTAATATACATTATGTACAAAACCATTTCCCAATTTTACAGTCCCTTGGCCAAGAACATCATGATAGACTTGATCCATTAGTATTTTGTAGGTATTGCATGGTTTAATTTTGATAAACAATTCAATAAAAGGTGACATGTGATCACCCACTACTGAACTAAGGATCCATCTATTGACATCTATTTTTGAAGTTGCCATTAAATTACCTTTAAGTGATGCGCAGAACATGCTTTTTGACTATTTCAATTTGCCTTAGATAGTGCCTCTTATGTTGGATGAAATTATGCCTCCAAAAGAGGAGTGAGAGGGTCTATGTAGAACCCGCTGACAACACTTGAAGCGCCCTCAGTGATTGATGGTGAGCCTTCGCACAATGCTCTCTCGTCAATGAGGCGCGTGGTTTCCCCTCTCTCCATAATGCTTCATAGCCTCCAAATGCCAAAACAACACTCAAATTTTGCAGCTTAGGTGTCCTTAGATAATGCCTCTCCAAAATAGCTTCTTCACCGCCAATTTAGTGGAAGATTGGGTGACTATTCGAGCAACATGGAGGGCGAAAAAGGAGAACCAACGGTTCCAGGCTGAGACGTTGAGGGACCAAACCCTTGTTGTGGCGCCTTCAATGTGGAGAGGAACGAGGAGAGGCCTCTATGAGGTGAGCATGCCAGAAAGGAGAGTCGGTATGCTTTAAATGCCTGGCCGATGACTGTAGATGCCTTTTGAAGGCATTTGAAAGTATGCGCACTCATTTGTATGTGCAGATAAATTGAGCCAATTAAGGGCCCTTTGTTGACTTCAAAAGGGCGGCGAACCTCCTAATGTGTGTTGGCTTGAAGATGGCATGGAAACCTCCTGCACAGCCTGGGGAGCCTTGGCCTGCGTGATGAGGTGATTGTGAGGTGCAACAAGGCTGATGGATGGCCTTACTGTTACTGGCGAAATAATTCCCTATGAGGGCTATTCAAACTCACACAAACTCGATGTCAATGAAAGTGATTTACACAACAAGCAAAATGACTTGAAGCTTACCATGTTTTCTTTGATACCATGTGAAAACCACCAAGATCATGAAAAAAAAACAAGAACAAGATTGCAACTGAAATCAAATGACTTTAGGCCATAAAATGAACGTTAAAATAATTTTCCAGTCATCCAACACAGCAAGTAAAATGGAACCCAAAGAGGGCAGCCAGTTCTCCGCCCAGCAAAACTTAACCGTACGTAGCGGTGAGGATGTGTCAAATATGGTGACATTGATCTTACCAATGACTCATAGAGTGAGATGCGTCAAGTCAAGGGACTTAATATCATCTACTAATGACCATAGAAAGTGGAATTAGTCTTCTTCCACATGTGAGGAAAATTGCCAACTATGGTTGTGCTAGATAACTCATGCTGAGTTATACACCAACGCTTTGGATGTCTTAGTTAAGCTGGACTACTTTTGTTTTGATTTATGGTGGCAATTCATTGTTGAAGGGCTGATATGTTTTGCAAAAGTCTGTTAATTATGGCATCATTATGGTATTATAAGTTGGAGGGGAATAAGGTGGAGTGGTGTGTATATGCAGAGGGCAAGTGAATTGTATATTTGTGAGGGGGGATGGTTGAGGAGATATACTATTTGAATGAAAAAAGCTAGAAGGATTCCCTGTGGAAATACCTAAGTGTTGATATCATTGCTAGTAGGTTGAATGATTGTGGTAACTTGAGTACTAGTGTATGTTGGAATGAAAATGGTAATTATAAAAGGAGGAATTGAAGTTCCACCTTGGCATTGGGTATATCCCAAAGCATGAGTACAACTAATCATGGTAGGGATGGTGTTGTTAACATTATGCACATTGGTTGTAGGTAAGGAAGTCATGGGAAATGAGGTATGCATGCTATGATCCATAGGGGGTTGTTTATCAACACTATTAGAAAGAGAGTTAGAAAACCCAAGATCCATGGAAAATGGTGTATCACAGGTTGAGATGAGTCTCGAACTATGTCTCACAACAAGTATTTATAATAGGACACCAAGTTGTAAAGCTCATGCAAGAATTCACAAACTTAGTGTATACACCCAAAATAGAAAGAGGGTAAAGTGTAATACAATGATCTAGAATGCAATTTTCATATTCTAAACAAGGTAATTTGATAATTACACTATGTGAAAATCTGAAATGAAGTCTTGTAAATGCAAATTTCAAATCACACAATGCACTAAATGTACCAAATTAGGCTAGATATAATCAAATTTGTAAAAAAACTCTGTAAACAATAACAAAAATCTGAAAACAACAAACAAAAGTGCACAAATGAATATTTTAATGCCCAAAAAATTTAGATTATGATTTGATCAAGGACTCATTCGCCCTAGGGCGATTGGGTCCTAGATTAGGGATTTGAAACACTTTTTTTTATAGATTTTTAAGTGTTTTCCAGTGATTTTCAGATTTAGGTTTGTTATAGTAAGTTTTCATTTAATTTTTTGTGAATTCAATGTGGAATGCAAGTGTAAATTATGGAAAAATGATAACCTAAAATACCGAGTTTGATATGTAATTTTTGTTTCAATTTTCATAGTCAAGTTAATATGATGCAAATGATATGCAAGATGACTAATTTTTTTGTGTTTTTAAGATTTAAAAAATGCAAACAATGCAATCCTAAAAACCCTAGATGCAATGCAAAGTTGAATGGAAACTACACACCCTAATGAGACCTAATTCAATGCAAATAAATGTGAGATCTAAATGTACGATGAAAATGAATTCTAAAATTAGAAAATTACAATGCTTATCACGTCTGGTTAACCAAAATGAAAAGGAGGGAAATAGGTGAACCGAAACATGGAACTATTTGATTCACCTATTTCACTCTAATTTCATTCAAAATTTGTGCTATAATGTGTAAATAAGGAATAGTAATTAAATCTAATTGAAATAGTAATGAAAATGGAGATCTAAAAAGGGTCAAATATTGTGTATCTTTCACCAAAAGTGCTTTTTCAAACCTCATTGAGGACTTATTTTCCTTATGGTGAATGGGTTTTGGCTAGGGCTTTAGAAAATTAGTTTCTGGGTTTTGTTCCTATTAGTATGCACTCCAAGATTCTAGTTAGTCACAATTGGAAAGCTAAAAAATAAAACCTATAGCTCAATTTTCATGAGACAACTTTCTTTGCAACTTTGATAACTTTGCAACTTTCTGCAATTTTTCTCTCCAATTGATCTTCAACCTAAAAATTTCAATCATACATCAAAGAAGCAAAAAATATTATTTTGTTAGGGAATAGGGGTTTACCTTGGTGAAACCCCATTTTGGTAATTAAACCTTATGATGAAACAATGAAACGTGAAGAATGAAACATGAAACTTGAAATATTGATACCTTGTTTGAAATCTTGGAGAACAAATTTACAATCTAGCATGAAGTGGCCTCAATGAATGTAGATCTTGATCTTGAAAATTGATTAGAAATAATTCCTTTGAAATTCTTGATTGATCTTGAACACTACATCATCACATTAGCTCAAACCACATGCATGATGCAAGACATCTTTGACATGACAAATGGAATCTTGATTTCTGTAATAATCTTCTACAAATATTACCTTGAATGCCTTATAAATTCTCTCAAATTTTTCTCTTGATAATAAGTTTTCTATTAGGACTTGAACACTTGAAATCTTAGATGAAGTCAACTATGTGAAATAACCTTGTATTTATACATATCTTAACATTAATTCTCAAAATTCAAATATCACAAGCCAACATTGAAAGTTATGGATTTTAAAGAATTAAAATACTATTAAAAACATATCCAAAAGAGGGTTCCTAGGTCTAAGTGAGGACCCATTCACCATGTGGTGAATAGGTCCTAGGACACTTACCTATGAAACACATCAAAAAAGGTGAAATTTTATGCAAAAATAGGGTCCTAGGACCTAGTGAGGATCCATTCACCATGTGGAAAATGGGTCCGAGGTCACCTACCTAGGACACACACCTTCTAAAATTAAGTGTTGTGTAATGGTATTTATGAATGTTAGATTTTATCCCTCACAATTTGTATTTAATTAGGCTTGGATTTGAATTAAAGGGGCCAATTGAGGAAAATTAACATCAATTAATAAATAAAGCCCTAGATTAGTGTGAAAGTGTAAAGATACACCTTAAAACATCCCAAATAAGGCACAATTAAGTCCATTTAGTTTAAAAGGGGCCCTAAAATTAATGTGAATATGAAAAACATATTACAACACTAAATTAAGGCAACATTAGGCTCATTTTAATATTAACTATTCTAAAATAACTGAAAAAGGGATACTTGGATTTGTGTTATCAAGAGAAATCGATGAAATTAAGCTTATAAGACTTGAATTTACACTACTACTATAGATTAAAATTGGACTTAAGTTTGTGTGGAGAAGAGGAACATTACCATTTCTATGGAATCATAATTATTATTTTATTGTATACTTTCTTGCCACTACCACGCTCCTTCATCTAGAACCACATCTTGACTAACAATCAATTCCAATTTGTGAAAGGATTATAAAATTTATACCATTTAGCAACATTAGAATATCCCACAAGATGCAAAGTTGAGATTTTTAACCAAAATTTTTCTTATAAACTAGAATATATATAGTTTTGACAATCAACCACATAAGAATGAGACAAATAAAGATTATGATCACTCAAATCTTCCTGTAAAGTGATTTTTTGCACCAATTTTATTGATTCAAGATGCATACTACTATCTCCACTACTAGTGTTAGTGTAAATAGTGTCATTAAATAATTAGTTTGTTGTAATCAAATTCTAGTTTGACCTATTGCATTTTCTTAAGGTTACTAAGGCTATTTAGAGTTTTTTTCTCACCCCATCTAGTTGAGACATGTGTCCTCACTTTATGAGACACCTCTTTCATGATCACTTGACACTCACAAGAACACTTGTCATGTGAGTTAATAAGTGTTCCATCACTAGAAGGGTAGTCAGTCATTGTGCTTGACTTTCCCAACTTTACCACCTTTCCTATATAAACAAGGTCACATTGTACATTCTTATAAAATATTTTACCATCTCTTGATAATATCAATTAGGTTTATTTTTGTGCATGTATTTTTTGGAAGTCTCTTAGATATTTTTTCTTCATGATCTTCAAAATAATAACATGATATAAGAGCCATGCAAGAAAAAATCTTCTCAAAATATTGCACCTATCTTACTCAATATTTATTTTTCTTTGGAAGATTTCATTTGAGTTTGCAGGTTATTTGAGGGTTTGATGAAATTTTCTTATGATTTGTTTACATATCTTAATTGAAATTTTTGTCCAATCTGCTCATTTGTGCTAGTCCATTGGCATTTATGTGGAAATATAGTATGCTTTACACACTTAGATTTATCTATATGAATGGTGGGTTGGTTGCTAAGCTAATCACACTTTCTATTCATTTTGAGGTGTGTGGATCCTTGGCATTAAAAGGTTTAAATCTAAATATCTTACACTACACTAAAATTAAAATTAAAATAATATCAAAATCATCAATGTAAAATAAGACTAATATTATTCAACTATATATGAATTTTTTTACAATAATCTCTCTATATATAAGATATTTAGGCAATAAATAAAAACTAAAAAACTCAGTGAAAAAGGAAGCTTGAAAAAACAAAGCTAAATAAAGCTAAATAAAGAAAGATGCCATAACATTGAATAGGTTTTAAAGAAAAAGACTAAATCAAAAATCTGTTGAGCTAATCCATTGATTATGCTTTCTTCAATCTCCCACTAGATGAGCAATGAGATGAGGCCCAACTAATTTATCAAGGAAATACAATAGGTGGTAAGTATAGTGGTGGTAAATTTATCCGAAACTTACTCAGATGTAGGGAAAAATTGCATTTCCACTATCCCATCTTGAACCAATTCATGTATAAAATGATGTCGGATCTCAATGTGCTTCAATCTAGTGTGAAACACATGATTATTGGTCATTCCAATTGTACTATTATTATCACAGTAAAAATTGGTTGGATGTTCCTAAACCAAATGTAGATAATCTTGATGAGCTTGGTGAAATTGGTGAACTTGGGCTTGAACTTCCGCTTGAGCTTGTGGGGAGAGGAGGAACTTGATCATCTTCAATACTCATGATTAGCACAATGTAGTTTGTTGAAATCCTTTTTTTCCATTACCATACTCCCCATTCATTAAAAACCACATCCAAATTAATAATCCATTGCTTTTTGTCAGGGTTGTAAAATCTATATCCTTTAGTTGTATCTAAGTATCCCACAAATATTAAAAGTTGGGATTTTACATCCAACTTCTTCCACTTCTGAACTAGAACATTGTAGAGAAGGGGGATTCATTGCTCCAGAGTCTCTAGGAAACCAAAGGCCCTAAAGGGAGTGAACTACCATAAAATAACTAAGACTACCAAATGAGATGAAAAGGAAGGAAAAATAAAATTCTATTTTTGTTATGCTTTATCATAGAAGTTTTGTAGACATGGGTAAGTTGACCACAAAGGTCTTAGATTGTAGACCAACTGGCTATCTTCCAGAGGAAGATAATGCATGAGTCAGACTTCAGTGCACCACACTTGAGTCTTAGGTGTATTTTGGCATCTCATTCAGACAGAGGGTTGAGTCTGTAGAGTGAAACACATCAGATTTGTTGACAAACTGAGAGTTTAGGTTTGACAATTTAACAAAAACACATGTAAATGCAAAAAAAAAGAAGAATACTTTAACTTATAAACTATTTTAATGATGAAATGATGAGGAAGAAAGAAGAAGAATTCCAACCCATTGATTTGATGGTTTTTTATGTTTTCTGTATGAGAACTATTTTGTTGCAAGTCTGTTTTTACTTTTTAATGTTATTTCTAGTTGCTGCTATATGTGCAAATACACTAACGTTGATTCATGCATGGCTGTGGTGGAAAGCTTGTAGGCTTTCACCATTTACTTAATACACAGGCTTGGAGAGGTGTATATTATGTCTACCTAAACAGCTGCTATAATGTTTTTTGTTTTGATGTAGCATTGAGATTAACATTGCTTTTTGGGGCTTGGATGTGTATGTAACAGGCTATTTTGGTCAATGGCTTGGTATGAAATTGCCTTCAACAATGTCGTTGAATGAGTTAGTTTAGCTTTTACTTGTTAGTTATACAGATTTAGGGTCATGAAAGAAATTGCTCTTGTGATACAGAGATTTGTCTCCATTCTGTTTATTATCATGTCTTTTCTGGATAGATTTGACATTAGACTTCAGATATCATTTACGTATGACATGGGTTTGGATAATTTCAGTGCGGTCATATATCATTTAGTTTTACATATGATATGGGTTTGGATAATTTCTGAGTGTCATATAACATTTACATATGATATGATATGGGTTTGGATAATTTCAGAGTGTCATATATCATTTACATATGATATGGGTTTGGACAATTTTAGAGGATGCAGAACTAAATGGGTATGATATTTTTGATATTATCTGAAGCTTGAACTAAGTCTTGTTCTTTTGGTTTTGTGTATCAACAGGCGTGCCTTTTTTGACAAGAGACTTTCACAGGAGGTCATCGGTGATTCCCTGGGAGATGTATGTATCAGTTTTTTGGCTATTGATATGAGCAACAAATCTTTTGGCTTCTATTAGTGTTGTTATGATTTCTCATGCCTGTATCTTTCAATTTTCAGGAGTTCAAGGGATATGTCTTCAAGATTATGGGAGGGTGCGATAAGCAGGGGTTTCCAATGAAACAGGGTGTTCTTACTCCAGGCCGTGTCCAGCTCCTCATGCACCGAGGTGAAGTTCTAGTTTCAAGTTTTATATTCATGTAGGGTTCAAATTGTTGATTCATACCAACAACATGATAATTTTGTATACAGGCACCCCCTGCTTCCGTGGCTTTGGAAGGCGTGATGGAGAGCGCAGGTGAAAATCTGTTCGAGGATGTATTGTTAGCCCTGATCTCTCTGTTTTGAACTTGGTCATTGTGAAAAAGGGTAAATATTGATTATTTCTGTATTCAATTGTGAAATTGTCAAAAGTCATTGATTTTTATGGATGTTTTAGCATCTTCCATCTAAATCTTTTTGCAGGAGAAAATGATCTTCCCGGTCTGACTGACACTGAAAAGCCAAGGATGCGAGGGCCCAAGAGGGCTTCAAAGATTCGAAAATTGTTCAATCTTTCCAAGGAGGATGATGTCAGAAAGTATGTTAATACATACCGTCGGACTTTTACATCTAAATCAGGTTAATAATCTTTGCTCTATCTCAGTATGATTTTTCTCATTAATTTTGGTTCTGTGCAGCAAAGAGTAAGGTTATGTTTGTTTTTGTTAGAACAAACTGGGTTTGAAAGAGCAGGTATCATAACTGATAAAGATTTTTTCGTACCTATTTTTATCTCAGGTAAGAAGCGTAGCAAGGCTCCAAAGATTCAGAGGCTTGTAACACCATTGACTTTGCAAAGGAAGCGCCACAGAATAGCTGAGAAGAAGAAGCGAATTGTGAAGGCCAAGGCTGAGGCAGCTGAATATCAAAAGCTGCTAGCTTCAAGGTTGAAAGAACAACGTGAACGCAGAAGTGAGAGTTTGGCCAAGAAGAGAGCAGCATCCCGCCTTTCAGCTGGATCTAAACCATCAATTGCTGTATAATTTTTTTTTTTTTCTTAATTTTGTCGAGGCTATTGTTATAATGGAGATTGCAGACTAAATGCTATGGCAAATTGAGGACAGAGGCAAGCAGTAATACTTTAATTGTTGGCTATTCTTAATAACATTTGTTTTGGTATGATGATGAAAGCTCCGTGTTCAGAATATTTATATATTTTAGAGAAATAGTTGCCATAAAAAATACATTTTCTTGCAATTATTGTGTTGGCATTTTTAGAAACATTCTGTAGTTTATTATATTTATTTTTGTTTTAGTGTTTTCTAATTATGATGTATGGCAATGCTACATTTGGAATGGTTGGGGTTATATTCTCCGAAGATCTCTCTGGTTCTTTTGGGTAGTTATTGAAAATGTTAAATGCATTGTCTTGAAATATTTATAAGAATCTTAACCATAGTAGAACTATATTTTAAGGTTTTGGCATTAGTATGATTTGGCCATTTTGTTAGAAGTTTTTGTTGCCACTACCTTGGGTATTTATTTGACTTTGATTTACAGATTTCATGCTTCAGTACTTTTCTATTCTTCTTCGTCCAAAAAAAGTAGAATAAATGACAGTGAAAAGTGGCTTATATTTTGAGGGGGGATGAAATCGTAAGGCCCAAGTTATACTTTCGCTAGGTTTCCATATTTATTTTGGTTAATTGTTCTATGGCAACCCAACTATTTTCTCTGATGTACCAGGTTTTCTGTATTTGCCTTGTCTGTACACAGAAACATGAAATGAAGTGTGTTAAAATATTGGCCAAGAGGTAAGAATGCAACTTTATAAATACTTTGAAGTTTTTTGTCCGCCAAGTATAATGTTAGGGCACTGAAGTTGAGTTTCTGATCCTATGTTTATAAAAGTGTCTCCTGTACAGGCTGAAGAGGGCTTTTGGAGTTTAGCATACAGAACTTATTTGCCCCTCAGTGTTTAGAATTACTAAAATTGAGAGTTTAACCAAGTGTTTAAACAGTTGCCGTGCATCTTTGATTTAGAGTTAAAAAATAGTTTAGGCAAGGGTTCGATGCTATTTTCTTAATCCAGGTCTAAAGTAGCGATACTTGCAATCCACTGCAAGTAACAGGGTGACATTGCTTTACGATGTTATGTTTTAACCTGGTTTTCACATACCCCAAACTAAGTGGGTTCCTTTGACTGCAGGAGACAAGCGATCTTCAAACAGTTTTCTTTTTCTTTCTGTCACTCTTTGTCATCCATGAACACGCATATCAATATTTGGATTCTATGGTTGTTTTGTTCAACGAGATATATAAGTATGACCAAATGTTTTAGGACTGTTTTAATTAAATCTATTATACTGCAAGGTAAGTGCTAGATGTACAACTTGAGATATGTGCGAAGATTAAACAATGGAGGGGAATTATTAAAATTGACCTAATTCTCCATTTTATAAGTGAATCTGTGGGTAATTAAGTCTTGACTACTAATCAAATTTACTATTAATTTGCAATGAAGAGCTTTTGGCAAAACCGTGTATTTTGTTACAATAAATATTTGGATTGCAGTTTTTAATCCATCATGAATATGAGAGCTCTGCTAGAGTAACATGATTAAAAGGGCGTGAGAAACTAAGAGACAATGGCCAAGGTAAATTAAGGCACATGGTTCAAGAAGTTTCTTTAATAATGTCAATGGTAATAGAATGTTTTTTACATATGGATGGAAGTTATCCTAGAAGAGGTTTTGGAGGCAAGTCACAAAGGCAGGTGTAGGGGAGAAGACCCAGTAGCCGCCAGGGCTAACTTCGCGCAACCGTAGAATTCAAACCGTATGTCGAATTGGAAAAAAAATTTATGGGTTTTTTTCGCACATGAGTTAAGTGCTTATAACTAAGGTTTCAGCTTCTGGGCAATTCGATTGAATGCGGGAGCATTGGATATGCGCGCGGAGGTAAAAAAGTCACCTTTTAGAGGGCTGTCCCAGTAGCCGCTCGCTCTAATTTCAATCAATTAGAGCTGTTTTAGCACTTAAATCCCACTTAAATCAGTCACTTTAGCACTTAATGAGCGGCTATTGGTGTTTTTGTAATTAGTTATTCAATAACATAAAGTTTTTTAGTGGATCAGAGTTAAATTTTTTTTGGGGGGTGGAGTGAACCTGGAGGTGGCGGTTATTCAATGGTGGTAGCTACTGGCTCTTCTCCCCAATGTAAATGTATGCCTAACAATGTCGAAAACATGACCCTCAGTCTTATTGAAGAAAACAGAGTGGATCAGTAACAAGTACCATTATCTAGTGTACTCAGTGGTTGCAGAGGCATTATCTAGTCTATTCAGTGGTTGCAGAGGTTAGTTACACATGCAACTTGCCGAGATAGGGTGGCTACCATTGGGACACTTGTATATGGTTATCTTGAATGGGTTGCAATGAGACCTAAAGTGATAAATAAGTCAAGAACTTTGAATGAAGGTCGTAGATAAGCCCGGAACTTTCAAACTAAGTAAAAGCAAAAAATGAAAAAAAATTAAGAATTAAAACTAAAAGGAAAAAGGATTTTAAAATGCTAGTATTAATTAATTTTCTTAATGTGGATCTGGTAGTTGTGCACCTGAACTTTGAACTTCCTAAAATCTTAATCTTAAAATGCTTGCAATAATAAAATTTCTTAAATGTTGATCTAGTAGATGTGCTCGAGTTTTCAACTTTTTAAAATTTTATAATGATAATATCAAATAGATGTAAAAAGACGATCAATTTATAAAAACATCGGTGCAAAGATTTATTAACTTGATGTTAAAACAAAATTCTAGTGACCCTTCGACGTAAAACATTTTAACCTTAAACCTAATTATCACTCATTCTTACATTTCTCGTCTTACTCATTGCAACTCTTCCTAGAGGCTGGTCAATGACACACTATGATGGAGGCTTATGAGTTGGGATAAGAATATACGTGGACAATTGACATGAAAATTTCATAGGTAATTCTTTTGTATATGTCGTTTTAGTGACTTATTGTACGCAGTTTACGGAGGATCTTTTTTAATTTAACTTTTTTACTTCATGGGGCATATATGTCCATTATTTGGAAAAAATATTATGCAAATCATTTGTGGTTTTTATATGCAACATTCATTTGCATTTGTGTGGCTGTATATGTCCATTACCACCATTGCTCAAGAATGATGTATGAAATTATTAGGGGTTTTTGTATGTAACATTTTGTATTTAGAAATCAAATATGTTTGTGTATGCAATATAATTTTTTTTATAATTTTTTTCATATGTATAATTGTTTGTGTGCACTATTAAAAGATCTTGCAAAATTTCATGATCCTATTGTAAGAATGAGTACTACACTTTATAGGTTGAGGGTTTCCATACTTTGTACAACTTTTCATGTAATTAGAATACATGTTTCAATTCACAAATATGGCATTTTATTTTTTTGGGTATGAGGGTTTGCAAATGACAAGTTTGAAATTGAGTAGATGTTGCATGTAATTGACGGTTTCAATTTTTTGTTGATTCCTTTCTCTTCCATTGGAAAATATGTATGCATCCACTAATTTTGTGTCCCTTGTTTTGGGTATGAAGATTTGTAATGGTTTAAGGCTATTTTTTTTTATTGATAAGTTGCTACCAAAAAAAGGGGTAGTGCCCATACAATGTCATCAAATTACATTCTCTCTAGCTAGAATTTCCTATACTTAGTTCGTGAGACTAGATCCCATTTAAACATACCTGGTGTTGAAGCTTTAAGGTCTATGATGAACTAGAAGCCTCATGCCTTTAGATACTTAAAAGGTGCATATAATTCAATATGAGCAAGAGAAACAATTGTTGGTGTAAGCAATGAAGAAATGCCTTCACATAACAAACAATTGGCTTGCTTGATGTCTTTATTTTTCTAAACGTGGGCAATGTCTAATATCCCATCAATGGAGCTAGTAGGAGGTGACGTGTTGAAGGCCTTAAAAACCTTAGAAGCATTTGATTTCATCTGGGTGCTTATGAGGTTGTCAATGACCAAGTGTCTCCACAATTTCTTGTCCATCACTAGTGAAAAATTTTCTAGAAAGGTTTCTAGTATGCGGTGATCATGTATCTATGTGCCAAAACTTTTGAATTCAATAGTCGACCATGCTATGATTAAGGATGTAACCTTGTTTGTTGGCCGCTCTTAAATGATTACTCAGATATATTGATCTCATACATAAGCAACCTCTTCTCTCCTTCACTAGTCTAGAAAAGGAAAGAGAAGTTAGAAAAAAGAAAGAAAGTAAATTATTGACATAATCTAAGCAATTTAATGTCTACAATCTGCCAATTGATGTACTCCATTATTTAGGAAAATTTAAGTTCAAGTATCATATGATGTTTTTTTATTTATTGTTATCATTATTGTTGCAGGTACTAATACTTGCAAGATCTCAAAGAAACCTCTTCCTTCTCCTTGTGTGCGATTTGTGTGGCGACATAGATCCAACAAGGGTTTCACATTTATGTGGTAAAATCTATCTTTGTGTTGATGGTCACGTCATCATTATTGTTAGCTTCGCCTTCACTCCCCAAAGAGCACACACTCTTTATCATCAATTATCATTGCTATTGTAGAGGTGAGAACACCAACATGGGGTTTGATTGAGGCAAGCCCCTATACAACACAACCCTTCTCCCATTTTCATTTTCTAGGTGTTTAGGTTGCTACTGTGGAAGGAGGATTTGACATCTTGAGCCTTTTGGAGACTCCTAAACCCTATCTCTCATCTTTCATAGTTTTTGATGAAGAGATTAGGTCATTCTAATTATATAGGCATATTCACATACTAATTTTTGATTTTTACTATCACAAGTGTTTAGATAGTGCCGAGTTCATACATACAACAAACCCTAGTTTTCAGCACCTTCATGACTACAACACGACATGCTAGTGTACACAATGCTCTAGCATCTTGCATAATCAGCTCCAACTACCAGTTCCAAGTTCCTCTCTGTATCTTGTTCCTAGATCTACTTTTAGTTTCTTTCCATCTACTCTATAACATCTACATTATGTCATATTTTGTCAATTTGGTAATTAGTAGCCTTATTCATTGCATCGTCACATCAATCCTTGCATTTACAACAAAGAAACCAAAAATATTAACCAAAACCTACTTGGCTCTCCCTTGAGGACAACAACCAAGCACAACCCTTTGGTTGATTTTATGTTCCAATGTTTAGGTGGGAAGATTGGTTGTGATTTAGTCATCTAATCTAGATCCACCTCTTTTCACCATCAAGCATTTATTTCTCTATGTTTCTTTTTATTTTTTTCCCTCATATTGTGTTCCATCCCTTCCCTCCATTCCTTTTAGGTAGCTAAGTTCACAATCCAATTCACATTTTCTCCTAATCTAGATGATAGATCACTGAATGTGCTCCAAAATGTTGATGTAAAAAAAATACATAGTTAAATTGGGAAGCACTCATAATCATTTTTCATAAATAGTGGAAAGCTGATGCCTACTATGGACACAAGTTACAACAATAAACCTATTTATACCAATACCCCCTTAAGTACAACTTAGGGAGTAATGTACACATAGATGACGAGTCCCAACTACTAGGTCATGTTATTACTCATATACAAGTCCCTCATAATTGGAGTAAAGGAGAAAAATCTAGTGGGAAATAAAAACTCCTCTCCAATAGAGAAATGATGCAATGAAATGAAATGTACAAGTGAAGAATATAAGACTCACAATGACCCCCAAGGGTTACTTCTATCACATAATGACAATAAATATTCCCCTCATACGAGGGATACAGAGAGACTATGGAGCCCCTAATAAGATGATGGATCCTATAGTGATGAATGATGCTACAAGAATATAGAATATGATATCTGAATGTCAAACAACATTTATTCCTCATGGAAGAAGGTGAATTACGTCTTCTCATGTGAGAATAATCTAAGTCTTTGAATGATGCACAAAATCTAAATACAATGATGTAATCTTTGAGATCTGCTTAAATTCTTCATGCGAAGGTTGTTGTAGAACAAGAACCAAATGTGTAGATGTGCTGACAATAACGTTGATGTGGTTGTCATCAAAATTTCATAGCAATTCTATAAAATTGGATTTACTAAACAAAGTTTGATATGCCTTGTAAGTAATCATCCCAATTGATAATAGTGGAAACACAACTATGAATATCCCGCTACCTTGAATCATGAGAAACCAAAGGTGTAGGAAAACTCAATCCTAAGAAGGATTTGAGGGACATATGATATCAATGTAAGGTGGTGGAATCAATTAAGAGGATAGAATTTCAAGGTTCAAATAATCAAATTGTATGATCTCCTTTTGCATGTTGAAAGTATTAGTGCCATCTATCTTAGATGTAGGCTATTGAATTTGATGTTGTTTGATTTTGGTCCCTTAGTTGGATCCTTGGTATGTTTCTTTCTCTTAGATTTTGAAGCCTTTTGTATGGTTGCAACAAGATCTTGTGCCTTTGAAGGCTTCATGGTTCCATTTGAATTATTTTGTCTGGATCCTTTGCGAGATTAATAGTCAAATTTGAAGGAGAAAGAATATTGAAGTGTGCACCAAAAACATTCTTTGTTGCATGCAAAGCTGAAACAAACACTGAATAGTTTGGACCTAACTTTGATAAGATAATTAAGACCAATTATTCATCTTGCTTTTCTATTCCACATTGTTTGAGCTAGAACCTTTGAAAATTAAATTTAGTGAATAACTCCTAAATTATGTTAAAGTCTTGTGGATTAAGACTTATTAGTTCATTCTCCAATTGATGTCCCCTCAATACATCTTGTTTTCCAAACATTTTTCTAATGTTGTCTATATAATATTAGGTTTTGTGGTATATTCTATGTGAAAGAAAAGGTAAGGATAAATAGACAAATATTATGTTGCATAGGATTTATCAATGCAATTATACCATTTACGCTTTGCAACTATTGTAGTAGGTTCAAGTTCCAAATCCATAGTGACCTGATGTAATCCTAGTTTCTTGAGTTTTATCTCCATTTAGTGCTTCTATTCATAGAATTTAAATGGAGAAAGGATTAGGTCCATTTTCTTAAAAAATACACAAGACAACCCCTTTGATTGGGTTATTATTGATTTTAGGCCACCCTGGAAAGATGTGCAAGAAAATTTTATAAGTTTGTGAAGATTGAATGCCAAAAATCTTTTGTTTATAAGTCAAAGATTTTTTTTAAAAAAAAATTGGTAATATAGATCTTATTTTGACATGTAAATTTGAATTCCTTGCAAAATTTTGATAAGAATAAATAATTTTTTTTAAAAATTTGATAATCGGGATAAAGTTATGCCTCAACGAAATTCCCTTTCAATGTTTGACTTGGAAAGCCCAAAAACTAAATAAAACAAGATAAATTTCCAATTTGGATCACACCACCATGTTCATGATGAAACCAATTCTTGTTGATTATTTGAACACAGAAAAAACCTCCCCATTTGCAAGTTATAAAAAAAGAAAACTACCCCCCTTTATTGAACACTGGAAAGCTACTTGGTGGTTAACTAATCGCTAGATGTTAGCAAAAAAATGTTGTGTGTTAGCTATAATAAATTTTAGTGGTGTTCTTTAATTTTTGGATAATATTTCAACAACAAACTAGCAATTTTATAACTATAACATAAAACATACGGCTCATGAGAGCCCATGAACAACCCAATTCAAAGGGTGTGATAAAGTCATGTGGTGGTGGTTGGAGGGATTGACAATGCTTGAAGAGGGATATGAATACTTTAATAGACGAGTTCAAAGTTGGAGGCTAGTCACATATGGTAGGATTCCTCTTCAAACCCTATGCAATGTAGAGATAATGCAATAATATGATGGTCAAACAAGCACCTTTGAATAGAAGTTGTGTGCAATGTTGTAGTGAGTTCTAGGAGATTAAGGCTCAACCAAATTCCAAGTCTTTAGAAGATACCTTTCTCTAAATGCCCAACAATTTCAGATACCAAGACAACCCATGCTATGATTAGGGGAGAGGACATGATAATGAAGTGGATTCCTATATTGGGTACGTGAGTTGACTGAAATGGGCCCCTCAATGGAGCACTTTATTAACCATTATGTATTCAACAAATCCAAAATATACATAAATCACTAGAAACATCAAACCACAACTCCCCAACAAGTATGAGCATCTATACTGCTAAAGAAACATAAACTAGCCCAAAACACATGATAATTAATAAATATCAGACAAGGACAATACTCAAAATAATTTTAGGTTTGAAATACAATATTAGTGCCATTGGTGCAAAATATACAACTATCATAAACACTTAGAAGTCACCAAATTTTACCTTATTTTTACTTGGTTTCAAGAAGAAACCTCCTCCAATCACTTCACAAGCCCACAAACTTCTTAGATCTGCATCATAAATCCTTGCAATGCCAAAAAAAACATGTCAACACAAATCAAACATCTCCATTGAAACACAAATAGAAAAATAACTTAACCATGCAACACAAACTGAGTAAACTTCACTTTTAGTACCAAGGCAATCTTCAATGAATGTTTAAGGGTTTTCATCCCCAAACTCTACATCTTTAACACTTTGGTGATCTCTAGATAAAATCACTATATCCAGCTATGAGGGTTTTTTGTCCCCAAAATTGATACTTCAAGAGGGATTTCATCATCAAGAAATATAGGAAGAACTCAAGTTCTCACTCGAGAAAAATGCAAATACATTATTCAGTCTAACCCTTCTTCTTTACACAACTCCTTTAATAGGCACTTTTAGGGAAACTTTAGGGCAACCAAATAACTTCCCTTTTAAAAATTCACTTTTCCCCTCAACAATAAAATACTTTTCAAGAAATTTAAATTAAAGATCACTTTTACTTCTCCATTTCAACATCACTTTTAAATAATAATCTTTTAAGTCATTTGTACCCCATGCCTAATGCTAGCACTTTTTGATCCTCTTTTAAAAACACTTTTTGACATAGGCCTTCCTTATTTAAAACAAATAAATATAAGTTGTCTTTTTAAAATAAAATCACCTTGAGACAACTTAAAATATTTATTTAATTACTTTTAGTTTTATCTACACATCACAAAGTCTTGGAAAAGTTGAAGCCTCCAAGGATGTTGAAAATCTTGAAGAATTATGAAATGCTCCTAGAATATTAGAACTCCTTCCGAAAAGAACCATTGGACTCTTCTTGGCCTCTTGGAATCAATACCATTGTTAGAATTCCTTTCTAAATAAGTTGGCATTCTCCAAGAATCTTGAAACTTTCCAAGAATGTTGGAATGGACCAAAAAATGGACATTACATTAAGAGGGTCTTCATATATATTTTTAGCACTTTAGAGTATTCTATTTAAATCATAGAGAACTTGATGTGAGCATGACAATGTATGTTTATGGATTGTCAATGTAGATGAAGAAAGTGATATTGATAATAGAAGATCTAATATTGGTTACATGTTTAACTTATTTATTGATATAGTGAGTTAGATTAGAAAGAGATAGGCTATGGTTTCTCTCTTGACTATAGAAGTGAGTACATGATAAATAATCATATTTGTAAAGAGGAAATATGGTTTCAAAGGTTGTGTGTAGATGTTGGCATAAGAGATGACTCAATGCAGATTGATTGTGATAGTCAGAGTGTTGTTGGTTTAGCCAAGAACCATACTTTTCACATATAAACAAAGAATATTGATGTGTAGTATCATTTTATTTGTGACATGGTTGAGGATAAGAGAGTAATAAATGAGAAGGTGAACACTTTGGAGAATTTTTTATATTCTTTGACAAAGCCAATAAGTATGTAACAATTCTTGTGGGTTAGGACTACTAAGAGGATGTCTCTCATTAGTAGCTAGTTTTTTTTTTGGGTTTGTTTTTGGCCCTTATGCAATGTATACAAGTGGGAGAGTGTTGGGAAATGTGTTGTGAACCTTGCATAAAATATTAAATTTTGTAAAGTTACATGGTTCACTTTAAAGAGGGGTGTCACATTTTGAGAAGTATAGTATTTTTCTAAATAGTTATTGTGTGTAACATTTGAAATGCATAAATAATTTTAGATGTGTAAAATGTATTAAATGTGGAATCACATGAATACAGGTAGATTTTTATTTGTAGATTGTAAAGAGAATTTGGGTTAATCTCGAAGGTTGTAATGAATCTTGGGGGTAGACTCAAACTTGGGTTCACACCTTGGGAAATATCACCTTGGGTGCATTGATTACAAAATTTAACAAGTTTTTCTTATTGCTCTCTTTCCCTACATTGATTTCTTCGAATGAGATGAGTATAGTTGTTGGAAGATTGGTGTATGTTGCCAAATTAAATTTAAGAAGAGAAATTTGCAGATCTTGGTAGCATATGTAAATTCTTTCATTGTACTATAAATTTCTTATTGTAGATACATAAAGAGTGGTGCTATTGTTTTTTGTAAGGAAGCTAAGGTAGCAAAAAAATTTCCCACACTAATCTTGAGAGGAGAACAATGCAAAACTTTACAAATCTTTCTAACAGTTATAGAAACTTAAACAAAAAAACCATAAATATCATGCATACCACAACACAGTGAAAACCCTTTCAGGAGAAAAATCCCACACTCCAAAAGCCATCCAAGCTTCTCATAGGAGTATCACCACTAGAGATCCAGAGACAACACAATCACTATCATACTCTCCCATTCTCCAACCATAGTACAATGCCCTCATAAAATAGGGTTACATTCTAGGGCAATATAGGCTAACAAAATATTTACCATTAGATCTAAAACCTAATAATGAATAGTCTAGATTTATAATATATCATTATTTAATGTATGTCGACATTTAAGAGTTTTTGTTAACACATTCACATTTCGCTCCCGTGCTCCCAATGTATAAACCTATCGATGTAACTAGGAAATATATAAATATATATGGGTAAAAGCACAAAGCTGTGTAACACTTTCAACCAACTTACTGGTACAACTAAATTTAAATATTTCTAACTAAAAATCAATTTTGGTCAAACATATGATCTAGTAAGATTTATTTAGCCAAGTTAGATTTTTCGACTAAAATTGCTGGCTAAAAATATATGGAGCACCACATTTGAGTCCAATTTATCAAAAAAGTAAAATTATTTGAAAAACTTGAAGTTTTAATAACTCCTAAAATTAGTTTATCAACACAAAATATTAGGTTCATTACCATGCCATGGAAAAACTATTTTTTTGATTCACGCACATTTTAATATTTATATAAAAATATATATTTATCAAAATTGGAAAAAAATATATCCATGCATTAAAGTTTCAAGATATAAATACACAAAAATACATTTACATTATTTCAAAATTCAAAACATATGTTGGCCATTTCTTTATAAAGTGTGACACAACTTTATGCTTTTACCTATATATTAAATACATCCTATCAACAATAAACCTTATATAATTGCAAGGTTGAGACACATTTTCCCAACAAATCTCTCACATGTCGAACACCTTGGAAGAGCAACGAGAGGGAGTAAACATCATCTTTTAATTGCTAGTGGCCAAAAGGCCCATAGTCTCTAAAACACCATATGAACTTCTTTGTGCTCACATGCTTAATTACTATTAACATATGTTTTAAAATTTTAATATTATTATATATAAGAGTTATATTAACTTTAAAAATAAATTTCACTTTTACAATAGAATATTTCTCCTCTTAGTATAACTATAAATTAAATTTAAAATATGATTAGAAATATATGTTTAAATTCTTTTAGTATGAAACTTTCAAACCCTTACAGCTATAAGAACTAACTAGCCAAAGGATGTGATAATTATCATCTCGTGCTCATCACCTACATTACATTTTCATTTCCCTTAGAAACTAAATCTTCCCCATGCTTTGCCAAGATACGAGTCACCTAATTTATGGTCCAATAATATTTCCTCTACATGTCTCTTCTTAGGATACTCTCTCCAATAAAATTGTAGCTATCATATTATCTTCTATATTTTTTAACCATTTTTATTTAGGTATATAAATCTAGTAGATTTGGAATTGTGACTGTTTTTATATAGTTTTGTGCATTTTTTATAAAGAGTTGGTGTAGTGGAATTAATATTAATGTGTTTAGAATAAGGTTTTATAGTAAATAATGATTTTATAGAACTATTTTTTGTATAAAGTTGATGTAATGGAATTGATGTTTACATGATGTATTGGTATTAATGTTTATGTGTGAAACCAAGATTTATAGAAAATAATCGGTATGTTGACTCTAAACTACTTAAAAAGATATATAAGCACTAAAATTCTATTTTCCATTCAAACAACTAGAGAGGCCTCTACCGGAAGAGACATAAAGTTTGGTTAACCAACACAGATTGATGGATTCCATCAATAGCAGGTAAGATATACTTCATACTTGACTGGTTCATACCATCTCTTTGCATATTTCTTTTTTCTACAAAAGAAAAGGGTTGCTTTTTACAAAATTAGTGTATGTTTGCTTAACTAATTTCATGCTATTTCTTCTTACAACCAAGATAGTCAGAACAATGGAGGTATATTATCTTCCTCTTTTTATACTTATTCAAGTGTCTGTAAAATTTGTTGCTTTGGCCACTGTACTAATAATAGAGTTTTCTCTACCTTGTTTTCTAAATGTAATATCAATTGTGTTTTCTATTGTAATTTACTATGTATTCAAAAAATACATATGGTATCAGAGCAAGGCTGCTTCCTTGACAACCATTTTTGAGGCTTCTTCCTTCTCAGAATCTGCTGTGGTCAAATCCTTTGCTTAGAGTCCGGTTGGTAATTGCTTCTTCTTAAAAAACTGTGATGCCTTTTATCTGCAATATGTTTTAGACTGGTGATGGCTTAGCAACTTTTGATTTTTGGCAGCGACTTCTAACCTTGGAGATATCTCCTTTATATCTCCATTAGATCCACGATCCTTCTTTTTCCTTGGCTAGGCAGCTGATTCCTTAGTTGCGGTTTCCTATACTTCCTATGATCCACTTTTAAACAACAATTTTCTTTTATCCTTTTCTTGCTCTTACTTCCTGCGATCTAAAAATTTTCCTTCTCCCTTTGACTACATACTTTATCCAAAGGATCCAACTTCCTATCTTTCAAAAAACTGTGGATTATTTTTGACAACACTTTTTTTTGATAGTTGCAATGACTTGGAACTCTACTTTTTTTCTTTCCGCTTTGATACCAATTGTTGATTTTGAAATAGATATAAACTAAAACAAAGGAATAACATTCGACATAGAAAGCTCCAACTTTCCTTTATTCATTGATAATCAAAATAGTACAAATTAAAGGCTTTCCATTCTACATGTAATTTATCATGTATATCACATGCAGATTACAAACTATAAATAGACTAATTGTTTCAATTTGCGCATGGCAGTGAATGGCATCATCAACATTGCATGGCACTGAGGCAGTGCATAAAGGTGCATAACTGAAAATCAACATCACTTCCCAACATGTTTGTGTCTGTTGGGATTAAATGGCCAAGCGCAAGGAGTTACAGATCAGAGCAGGCCGATCATTTGTGCAGGGAGTAAACATTTGCAGGTTGATAATTTGTGTTAGACTGAAAGATCTCTGAAAGAAGCTGCCGATTGTAGAGTTGCATAAGATCGAGGGTTTGTTGTTTTTTTATTGCAGAAGATCACTGTTCAATATAATGAAACCACCATACTGCCAAAGAAGATCAATGCAGATTGCTGTGTAGAAATAAAAGTCTATCACTGTTTTCTCAAAGAAGGGTTTTAATGGCCACCATTTTAATATTTGAATCATTGTTTTGAAGAAGGTCTGTAGATTGTCCAAAAAAAGAGCTAGCAGTTGAGAATAGACATCATAGGAATTAAATAAATAAGACAAATCACTATTGTTTGAGATCTGCAGATCATTTCCATCATCACCGAGGGTTCAAAGGTAGTAAAGAAAACACTCAAGAGTAAAGATGGAAGCTATTGTTTATTGAACAAGAGAGGCTATTGCCGCCACTATGGAAAATCGAGATCAAGGTGAGGAAGATGACAAAGTTGAGAAGAAAATCATAACAGATTTGAAAGAAGTTAGCAAGTTTGATCCAAGCAATCTAAGTTTTCAAGTGAGCATTATCAAGATAAATTTAAGAGCATTTAAAGGCATTCAAGAGTAGATTTATTGAAGAATTATGACAGCTACCAAGATTCAATTGTCATGTCAAAGCCTTCTTGCATCATGCATGTTATTGGAGCTAATATGTTGATGTAGTGTTCAAGATCCATTCAAGCATTCAAGACATTGTTTCAAATAAAGTTTCAAGATCAAGATACACATCCATTGAAGCTATTTTATGCAAGTTGCAGATCTACATTGCAAGATTCATTCAAGGGTTTGGTGAGTTGTGACATAGACTTGTTTATTCATCATTCCTTTCATGCTATTTTATTTTATTTCAAGGTTTAATTACCAAAAAGGGGGTTCACCAAGGAAAAACCCCATTCACAAAAATCAAAACATTTTGGAGTTATGGTGAAGGTGACTAAGAAACTTGAAATGTACAATATATAAAAGATTTTGTCTACCATCTCAAGTAAGGTATCTAATGACATAGGAAGCACAATTGGCTCAAAACCATGGAAGAGAAAGTTTTTTCATACCTTGTGATGACGAATCCAAATTTTCTCTTTGCTCACAAAATTCTTCTCTTGTATCCACTACATTTGCTCTAATTGGAAACTCTACTCTAGTCCTAGGCAACCTAGATACCTATGCTATGCCAACTTTAGATGCATCTAATGATAATCTTTTTAACATTTCTTTATCATGCTCCAATGTGGTTGCAAATCTTCTTGCTATGTCATTGCCAAATTTTTTCAGTTTTAGGAAATAATCAAGCCAATTGACTCTTGTAAAAATAGGAAATACCATTGCATCTTCTAGTATTTGCTTGTGAGCCAATGACTCTCCTAATAACATCACCTCCCATTATAAAATTATTTACCTCTACTCAATGCCTTTACCTTATAAATTCAGCTCAATTTCGACTTCACCACCCTCAAATCCTTCTCTTATTCTACTATTCCCTCATGCACTTTCCCAACCAGACTATAACAACAACTTCCGTTCTTCATATCAGCTTAATTGAACTTAAAAATGGGTTCTAGTTTTGACTTAGCTCAAAATCATAGGACTAGGGAATTTGAATTTGAAACTAACAAAACAAAAGTAAGTGTGATTTTTAGGACAAAATGCGTTTTCATTTGGTTTTAGGTGGCAAAAAATAAATAAAAAACTAGCTGACATTGTACCCTCCCCCAACTTAAGGTTTGAAGTGATCTCACTTCAAGTCGTGATAGGTGAAGGTATCAAGAGAGAATATGGAAATAAATGCTATGAATATATTGCATGCTGAATTTAATATGAAAGTACATAATGAAAATGCTAAGAAATCTATGATAATTATGATATTGTAACTTGCATACTTGTTTGAGGTGATAACTCTAATGTCGCACATGTGAGCTGATTAAAATGTATTTGCAATAAGATTTGATGGGACAAGAAGTGATTGCAGGAAATATGAATGATGAGGTGATGGGTGTAATGTAATGAAATGGATTAGATGGATGATGTTTTGTGATGTGATAGTTCAAATGCTCAAAATTTGAATTGGAAGCGTGAAATAAGATATACATGCTATGGGTACTTATTAAAATTAGACTTAGATGGAATGTGCGAGAAAAATGAGGTGAAACGGTGAGTAATGCAATTAATGTGGTGCCATTTTTTGAAATTTTTCTATAGACGACAAGTTACTTCAATGACATTAGGTCCCATATGACTGGTGAAAACTATTATGCTACAGGTCCCTCCTACAACAAGGCCCTTACTGAATGTTGACAATTGAATATATATAAGATAGACCGCTTTGGAAAAATTATGTACATCATCATAACTTTGCTGTGTGTGCATGTGAGGGAGAATAGAAATTTAAACCCGAGTGATCTTAGGGGTTGAGCTGTGTAGCTCAACCACTGAGTCACCTAAAGAAATCAATATATTTGCTATTGTTGAGTCATCATTTGGTGTTTTTGAATCTCTATCTAGACCAAGTTATGAGGTCCATACAACTAAAATAAGAGAAAGAATGAAATCTTCCTTCTGTGCTAGTCTCTTATAAAGTTTCAACCTGTGGCCATTTACTAGGAGTGAGAACCATACTGTATCTATGGTATGCAACTTTACTGCTTTGTTAAGAAAGACTTGGCTAATAGATCATAAGGTACCAACCACTTGGATTGGAGTTTCCCTTTGAAATTTGTGTATCTTAAATCATATAATAAGGCCCATTCTCCTACATTAAATTGATTTGTCCTAATATATTGGTCATGCCACTTTGTCCTTTGCTTTTGTACTATCTCAGTATGATGGATTGCCTCCATCCTAATTTCATCTAGTCCATTTAAGTGGTGTAAACTTTCCTATTGACTTGTTGTGAGATCCATGTCCAATAATTTAACTATTGTTCTTAATGGTTTATATTCAAATTCAATTGGAAGGACTGTTGTTTTCCCATATACTAACTCATAGGGTGTAAAACTAGTTGTTTTTTTCTAGGTTGCTCTATATGCCCATACTACTTTATGAGACATTCTCGTTTTCTGTTCCATACAAGATGCCGGCTCGTCGTGCTTTCCTCTGTATTCTGCGCTATCAGCCTTTGGTCGAGAGCTTGTTAGTTTGTCCAGAGAATCTTTGTGACATGCTCTTTCCGATTCTAGAACTCTTGCCTTGTTCCTTTAGGTAGTTTAGGGTAGTTCATCCCATGACACTCTCTGAGTGAAGAGAACTCATGAGTAGTGAATCCCCCTTCTCTACATTTTGTTGAACCTGATGTGAAGAGGGTATTTTTAAAAAAACTAGGAATTTATTTACCCCTAGTTGGTAGGGTCATAACTTTTGACTTAGAGCTCAAAATTCAGAACTGTTTGCAACATTGGAAAGGTCTCCTAGAGAACTAGTTCAGTCCCTAAAATACAAATGCCTTTAGTAGTCAAATCTTAAGGACTAACACAAGTTCTGACCCCAAATTCTGCTTCGAAGACCTCCAAAAATGCGAATTACTAGAACATAGAAAATACCAAAAAAATTGTAATGAATTTAATATCTTCTTTTATCAGATCAGTATCTAGTTTTGTTCAAAATGTTAATGATATTCCATTTTATGCATGTGATGGTGACTTGGCCTTGCCTATGTCACTTGATATCTTTCATTCTTCTCACGAAATTCCTCTTGCTTTAGAGGATATTTTGTTGCAAGAAGATGAAATCATTAGTACCTTTCTTAATGTTACCCTACCTTCTATTCATTCCAATGCAATCTCTTGTGGAGATGATGCATTCATGAATGATGAATCTCTTATACCTTCCAATGCACTCTCTTCTAGAGATGTTGCATTTTTAAATGAACTTATCTATTCCAATGCACTCTCCTCTAGAGATGATGCATTAGTGAATGATGAATCTCATTTCACATTTGATCCTATTTAGATTGATGTTGAGAATATGTCTTCAAATGATTCTACTAGTTGTGATGATTCTATAAGTGTAATCTATGTCTTTGCTACCCCTCAAAGGCCTAAGGGACCAACCATTTACGTGACTCCAGCTAGTCCTCCTAAAAGGATTTATTCTATTGATAGTGTTCCATTTGATAGTAATTCTCTTGATCTTCTTAAGGCTCCCTCTTATAGAGTGGTAGCTCATACTTATGAGAATAGAATGAATAAACAACCAAACCTTCCTCAAACACCTAAACCTACAACTGAAGCACCTGGTGATTATGATCTTATTGAGCACCTCCAAGTTACTTCGGCTAAGATTTCACTGTGGGACTTGCTTCAGTCTGGTTCGACTTATTAAGGTATGCTTCAAGAAGCCTTGCAAAAGATCCTCTTGCCTTCTTCCGCTAGGCTGGCAGATGGTGATGCATTGATACCTTGTATTTGTGCGTATTCGTTGAATATTACATTCTATCTACAAGAACTCTTGCCTCCAGAAGTACGAAAGCAAGTAGACCCTTTAATGATCATAGTTAATATTAAAAAAATTGGCATTATACATACTCTCATTAACTCTGGTTCGACGCTCAATGTGTGTAGTAGTGATCTATTTCCTAAGATTAATATTGATCCATCTTCTCTCAATGCTTCTCTAATTGTCATTTGTGGGTTTGATAGTGTTCGTTGAAAAGCCCTAGGCATGATAATCTTTCCTTTGAGGTTGGGATCCATTACCGTACCTACCCTTGTATATGTCATGTTAGAAAAATTACCATATAACCTTCTTCTTGGTAGGTCATGGATTCATGTTATGGGTGCAGTCCTGTCTACCTTGTATAAATCTATTAAATTCATTTGCAATAATCAAGCAGTCACAGTCAAGGCTGACCCTGAGGCTATGCACTTATGTGAGATGGCAGCTGCTGGTTAGGTCTCGGTTGTGCCTACACTTATTCCTTCAGTGTCTTCCAATGTGTTGATGTTTACTCCAACAATACCTACTACAAAGGATATTCTCGAGATAAAAGTCCCTAAGGAAGATCCTTCTGAAGCAAGAAATATCAAGTTTTCTCCTATCTCTTCTTAAACGATTTTATGTATTGGTGATGATTGGGGTTCTTTAGATTTTACAGAACCCTTCACTGGGAAATGTAAAGCAGACATGATCTACTTAGCCCTTCCAATAACATCATCTAAACCTACTATCAAAGATAGTCATTCTCCTGTATTGCGGGATAAGGTGAATGCAAATTGTAATGTTCTTGGTCTTGATCCTCCTTCTGAAGAAGATGATCACACTTATGTTAAGGAGGTTAATATTTGTAGTCCTATCAAGAAGGTGTTGATGTGTTTTTTATACACTTTTCAACACAGGCAGTACATAGGTGCACTACCTCTCTTGAAAGACAATCTTCCACAATCAGATTGCAGAACACTATCCCAAGGTCTCTAATGTCAGGTCTTGATAGTGCTAGGAATATCTCAGTTGTTTGATGTGATTTGCTCGAATCACAAGGCAGTCTTACAGATGAGTTACAAAGCATGGAAGTTGGGTTTCCAAATGCAGTTTCAAACTGCTGGAAGTGAATGAACAATGGCTATCCACTCAAAACAACAAGCTGAAACTCATCAAGTTCATCTGATTTAGCTTCATGGTGATGCTTTGGATCCTAATCTAACCAAAGATTAAAAGAAATAGAAAAAAGAGAAGGGTTAAGAAAGCTATTCTAATCCTAAGCTACGAATGAACAGTAACAATGGTGGCTGCTAAAGTAGACAGACTTCCTAAACTAGGTTTTGCTTGGCCAAGAGAAACTCGCAGTTGCACAAAACTAGTGCAATCTTCTAAGGACTGCAGATTTTCACATTACATACACACATCATGTACATGCAATCGAAATAAGTTGCAGCAATAAAGGAAAGAGGCTCAGACTAGCTTTGCAAAGTGATTCATCATTAATGAACCACAAAAAACATGAGCTGAAATTTTATCAAATACTAAAACAACAAACACCATCACCACTCTCATTCAAGAAACTAACACTAAAACTAACATGGAAGGTGAACCATGTATACATAAAGAGAAAACTCAAAAGGAACACCCATAAATCATGCGATGTTTCTTTCTATTGCTGCAAAATGTTTTTACATCAATTCTCCAACCCTTACAAATGAGGGGCAAGCCCCTATTTATAGTTTTCTAAAGCCCAAATGAATGGCTAGGATTCAATTACATCAAATGGCCCAGATTTGATTTACAATAGGGTTTCACCTACCCTCCATTATCTAGCAATTTAAAATACATTCTTTGTCTTTTCCCTGTTTTGTCATCTAGTGACAATCACTGTAGCAATTTTGTCATTTAGCTGATTGCCCTTTTCACTGTAGCAGAAACTGCCTGAAAGCTGCCTTCTTACTTGATGTGTTTGTAGTGTTCTTCCTTGGATCAAATGAGCATGTCAATGATTGACATCAATGGATTGGTTTCCCCTGATGGGCAGACAACTACCTTATGCTTTCTTCAAGGCCACCCCCTTGCATTTTTGTCCTTAGCCTCCTTGGCAAAGGTCTTCTTCTAATGCCAACACTATTGATGGGTGCTACGAGGAAAGACAATCATGAAATGAATGGTGACAAGAGCTATGTGCATTCCTTGCTCAGCTTTCTCAATGGGTTGCCCTGACAGACCTGCGGTAGGCTCCTTGAATTCTGCGTACATGAAACAACGTAAGTACTTTCATACAAAAATCAAGGAAAAACGTTAGTCAAATCTTGCAAAAACCTTGTTAGATTCATCCATGCATCATCAAAAGATCATAATATTCATATTTGGAGCTCATTTGGACCATAAACATTAATCCAGGCCGCTGGGGCTCCACGGATGTTCCAAAACAGCCAAAGAGGGATGAAGCTCCGGAACCACCAAAACTTAACGGAACATTGACGAAACCTTGGCAGTTCACTTAGGCACCACAAACACATCCCAGATCCAAAAATGTTGGCCCCAAAGTAAAAAATGTGGAAACTAGACCGGCAGGGGTCCATGAATGTTTCCAAAATAGCGAAAGAGGGATGAAGCTCCGGAACCACTAAAACTTAGCAGAACGTTGACGAAACCTTGGTAGTTCACTTAGAGACCATAAACACATCTCAGATCCACCAAAAAGTTGGCCCCAAAGTCAAAAATGTGGAAACTAGACCAGCAGGGGTCCACGGATGTTTCCAAAACAGCGAAAGAGGGACGAAACTCCGGAACCACCGAAATTTAGCGGAACATTGACGAAACCTTGGCAGTTCACTTAGGGACCACAAAAACATCTCAGATCCACCAAAAAGTTGGCCCCAAAGTCAAAAATGTGGAAACCGGATCGGCAGGGGTCCACAGATGTTTCCAAAATAGCGAAAGAGGGATGAAGTTCTAGAACCACCAAAACTTAGCAGAATGTTGACAAAACTTTGGCAGTTCACTTAGGGACCACAAACACATCTCAAATCCACCAAAAAGTTGGCCCCAAAGTAATAAATGTGGAAACCGGACCGACAAGGGTCCACAGATATTTCCAAAATAGCCAAAAAGGGACGAAGCTCCGGAACCACCAAAACTTAGCGGAACGTTGATGAAACCTTGGCAGTTCACTTAGGGACCAAAAACATATCCCAAATCCACCAAAAAGTTGGCCTCAAAATCAATAATGTAGAAACTAGACCGGCAGGGGTCTACGAATGTTTCCAAAACAACCAAAGAGGGACGGAGTCCCGGAAACGGCCACGGAGGGGCCGGGCTTTGGAGGCTGGGTCAATAGGGCCTCACAGATGTTAAAACCAGCCAAAGAGGGATGGAGTCCCAGAAACAGCCACGGAGGGGCTAGGCTCTAGAGGCTGGGTCGCCTTGGGCCGATGGATGTTCCAAAAGAGCAAAAGGGGGACGAAGCTCCGGAACCACCGAAACTTAACCAAATGTTGACGAAACTTTGGCAGTTCACTTGAGCACTTCAAAAACATCGTAGATCCAAAAAAGGTTGCCCCCAAAGTCAAAAATGTAGAAATGGGAGCGACGAGGGTCTGCGGATGTTTCCAAATAGTTAGGGAAGAAGGGAATTTCGGAGGTAAAGTTCCGAAACCATCGAAACTTAACGGAACATTGACAAAACTTTGGTAGTTCATTTACACACTTCAAACACATCCCCAATCTAAAAAAATGTTGCCCCCAAAGTCAAAATTGAGGAAACGGGAGTGACAGGGGTCCACAAATGTTTCGAAACAGCTAAGGAGGAAGGGAATTCTGGAGGGAAAGTTCTGAAACTATCAAAACTTAACCAAACTTTGACAAAACCTTGGCAGTTCATTTAAGCACATCAAACACATCCCAGATCCAAAAAAGGGTGACCCCAAAGTCAAAAATGAGGAAACGGGAGTGACAGGGGTGCACAGATGTTTCCAAATAGCCAAGGAGGAAGGGAATTTCGGAGGGAAAGTTCTGAAACCATCAAAACTTAACCAAACTTTGAAAAAACCTTGGCAGTTCATTTAAGCACATCAAACACATCCCAGATCCAATAAAGGGTAACCCCAAAGTCAAAAATGAGGAAACGGGAGTGACGGGGGTCCACGGATGTTTACAAACAACAAAAACAAGACAAAAGGTAGAAAATGGGATGGTGGACCTCATTTCTCCACAAATTTGAATACCCCAAGTAGGTGAATTTGGGTAGGGGATTTGATCGTTTGAAAGCACATGACCAATTTGGGCTTGGAAATGGGGCACACAAAACAAGACAGGAGCAAAGCAGTCTGTCAGGAGCGAAAAAAAGGGGGTCCCTGCCTACGGTGGGGCGTGTGTGCAAAACATGCACAACAAATGGTGACTTGGTGGGGAAATGCTCGAGAGCATTTTGATGACAAACTGGAATCACGAACCTAGAATTTCTAGTTCTAACTTTCACGCTAGGGAAAACAAACCAGATGCCCAACCAAAGGATCAAAACCATTAGCCAACACAACCTTCAGTATGCTGAAAATCCAAGTGTGTGCAATTGCGTTAATTCCCATTCTTCAGTTGCTATAGGAACCCAAACTCTGTCAATTTAAGCTATGTAGTTTATTCTAACTCCAAAAGCATCCGAGACATTGCCTCACTGCTAGTCAAGCATCCATAGCCCCGACGAGGTTGTCGTTGTGATTCTCCTGAACATTGCTCTACTACTAGCCAGGCGTCCATAGCCCCAGTAGAGTTGCTCGGATACCCCCGAAAAGTTAAATTTTCTCTTTTTTTAAATTTTCAATGTTTTCTTTCTTTCTTTCTTTTTTTTTTTTTCTCTTTTCAACTATTTTATTTCAACCCGTAAGCATTAAAGGTCGCACTCAGGGCTTAAAATCACAGTGGCATTGGAGCAGAATTTTAGATTTTTCACTTAACTAGACTTCACAAAAGGCTCTATAGTGACTGTCGAATTCTTAAGATGTGTAAGAGCTGTAAGATTTCAGAATATGTTAGAGTCAGACTAAACCAACAACTTATCCTCTTTGAATCAAACACCCAGATCACTTGACACTAACAAAAGACCTTCACCATCCACTCTGAAGACTTGATTAGAGTTTGACAAAGAAATACATAGAACAACCCCAAGTGATAAGTATGGTTGTTGTGCACATAGATGTGCTTAGCTAAAAGTAGAGGGACCCCGAGCAAAGCAGCAACAAAGTGAAAGCAAACAAAAATAAAACAAAGCAAGCAACCTACATCAAACCAACTAACCTAAGGAAAGCATGAAAGCAGAGTATTTACAGGAAACCTATACTACTCAAAAATGAGCTATGTATAAAGATATTTACAAAGCACTATGTTTAGGTACGCCAAACCAACATTAACATTCATTAGATTTTGTAATGCATGCACGAGCAAATAGGCAATCGTTATCGTTCTTAACCATGCAAACTTGTCTTTATATTCTGAAAAAAAAAATTCAACATTGTAGCACTCAAGTTCAATCACATCATCATGAAAAATCATCAATTGAGGAGGCTTGTTAAACCCATGGTTAATCCATAAACATGTTTGTTTTCCCTCATTCCCATAATCAAAATAATAAGTGCAATTATGAGAAATAATAGGGGCAAGGAAGGATAAAACCTGGATGTCATCACACAGAGGTGGCAACGTTGGACAGTCAAGAGCAAGCACAACATCGTTGATCATTACATTGGTAGCCTCAGGTAGGCACGGTGGAGGGTGTAGCACTTTAGACATTAAGCTGGCATAAGGCTAGGAGGATGGGGCATCAAACAGCTCTTCCAATCCACCAATGGGACTCACAACCTTCACTGGTTGTTCCTCGAGGAAGTACACCTCATCCGCGTGGGTTTCCGTTGCCAAAACCTCTTCTTGATTGCTGTCTTCAAGGGGTAGCATGCTGTCCCATCTCCTTTCCTAGGTGTCAGCCTTATTTTCGTGATGTTCAGTGTTATGGGATGATGACATATATGAATCTATCCTATTGCAGCCATCTGAATATGAGGGAATATCAACAACAATCATGGAAAAAGGGCTGCAAGTTGCATCTTGTAGTCAGTCGAGTGATTCATCTCTGTTAGCAGCTATCTCAGGACCTCCACCTTTGTCTTCTTCTTTTTGTTGTTCATGTGTCTCATCATGACGTTCACTCGTTTCCTCTTGCTCACTATCACTATAAATGGAGAAGGAGCTCCTCTCCCAATCTGGAAACTCTAGTGCATCATCGTTCGGGGGCTCAAGGAGTATGTATTCATCGCTACCATTTTCTGGGATGTGCTCTTCCTTAGCATGAGCATACCTCTATAGTGCAACTCCCAATGGAAAGAAGTCATCAATTGATGGAACCTCATCAAGGGGACCAAAGTCTAGATACTACATAATTTCCCTCCAAAGGCTCAGCATAAAGCCAATTGTTCATGGTGTGCAAATGCTCTTCAAGAGAAAGAACTTCTTGATGACTGGTGGACAACATTCCCACTTGATCTACTTCATCACTCGGAAGTCTAAGCCTGTACTGTTGTCCTTCTTCTATTGCTATCCCAACATCCTCTTGAGGTCCACTTTTAGCCGTGTTGTCACTTGGCTCTGGCTCTTGGTCTTCTACTTCAATATGGGCAGCAAGTAGAGGTCGGGTACTTGGCTGCCCCACTTGTCCTCTAACTTGTTTGATGGCCTCTTTGCATAGCTCACATACAAATTCAGAGTGTGATGAATTATGAAGTCTGCACCAATTCGGTAGCAACAACACCTCCAAGTCCACTTGGTATTTCAGCTCTGACCAATCCTTTGCCAACCTGGAGACGAGCTAGTCATATCTATCCATGATCGGGTCCTCCTCATCACTTGAAAAAGAAGAATGATGGTAGACAGCCGTAGTGAGTGGTTGCTCCCACTCCTCCAAATCTGCATTTTCAGATTCTCAATCGCTGTCATTGTAGATGGAGAGGTCTTCCAATCTAATTTTTCTTATGCTTTTACCATCTCATTCTGCTGCCCCAAGGCTTTTAGCCTCCTCTTCTTCTTGATCTTCAGCATTTTCATTGGTTGTCCCAGCATGCACGGCTGTAGACTTCATTGGTTCATTGTCACCTACCAATTGCTCTTCTTCTAGAGTGGAGGACTGCCCTTGATTGGTGGAGGGAAGGCCTTCTAAATTAATTTCAATTAGATTTTCACCAAGGCACCTTGCTGTCCTAGTAAAATTTGCCTCTTCCTCCTGATTTTTAACTTCAATGTTTGCTACTCCAACATCAACTTGTATCAAATTTCTTGGTTCATCCTTACTTTGCTGTCCTTTGGATGTTGGCAACTCTTCTGCCTCATGGGATAACTTCTCTTCATTGAGATTTGGCTGTTCCAACTTGTTCAAACAACCCTTGGCTTGAGCAATGATGTTGTCACATGATGGACACATAAATTCTGAATGTGGTGCATTGTGAAATTTACACCAACTTGCCATTAGTACTTCCTCTAGTCTTGGTCCATCCTTGCTGCTCAAATGTTCTTGGATCAACTCCTTGAATGCCTTTGTTGCCATCCTTATCAATTCTTCCTCCGGGTCTGCAAGGGCTAAAGGCAAATAGATTTCCCAGAAGGGGATTTGTCCTTGCAAGACCTTTTCAATTCTACTCAAAAAAGTTAGACACCCCAACTCGTTGTGCCTACGAGTGCAATGGATCTGACATCTATCCACCAATGCAAATTGCTGCAATGGTCTCTTCAGTCTCTTGTTCAAATTTGCATGTAGCTGAGTGATGTCAATTTGTGCATGCTGCTCCATTTTGACTCAGCTTCTTTTTCTTTCAAAAATTTCTAATTTTTAGCATTAAAAGAGATCTCCCAATCTCATATTTCTTCTTTGAAAGTGCTTTTTTTGATTTCCAACTTTCAGCTTTGTAGTCTCAGCATTCATTCCCTCCCTCTAGCGCTAGTTCTGTTGATGTATTTTTTATGCACTTTTCAACACAGACAGTATGTAGGTGCACTACCTCTCTTGAAAGACAATCTTCCACAATCAGATTGCAGAACACTATCCCAAGGTCTCTAATGTCAGGTCTTGACAGTGCTTGGAATATCTCAATTGTTTGATGTGATTTGTTGGAATCACAAGGTGGTCTTACGGATGAGTTACAAAGCATGGAAGTTGGATTTGCAAATGCAGTTTCAAACTGCTGGAAGTGAATGAACAATGGCTATCCACTCAAAACAACAAGTTGAAACTCATCAAGTTCATCTAATTTAGCTTCATGGTGATGCTTTGGATCCTAATCTATCCAAAGATTAAAAAAAATAGCAAAAAGAGAAGGGTTAAGAAAGCTATTCTAATTTTAAGCTACAAATGAACAGTAACAATGGTGGTTGCTAAAGTAGACAGACTTCCTAAACTAGGTTTTGCTTGGCCAAGAGAAACCTATAGTTGCACAAAACTAGTGCAATCTTCTAAAGACTGTAGATTTTCACATTACATACACACATCATGTACATGCAATTGAAATAAGTTGCAACAATAAATAAAAGAGACTCAGACTAGCTTTGCAAAGTGATTCATCATCAATGAACCACAAAAAATATGAGCTAGAAGTTCATCAAATACTGAAACAACAAACACCATCACCACTCTCATTCAAGAAACTAACACTAAAACTAACATGGAAGGTGAACCATGCATACATAAAGAGCAAACTCAAAAGGAACACCCATAAATCATGCAATGTTTCTTTCTATTGTTGTAGAATGTTTTTACATCAATTCTCCAACCCTTACAAATGAGGGGCAAGCTCCTATTTATAGTTTTCCAAAGCCCAAATGAATGGCTAGGATTCAATTACATTGAATGGCCCAAATTTGATTTACAATAGGGTTTTACCTACCCTCCATTATCTAGCAATTTAAAATACATTCTTTGTCTTTTCCCTATTTTGTCATCTAGTGACAGTCACTGTAGCAATTTTGTCATTTAGCTAATTGCCCTTTTCACTGTAGCAGAAACTGCCTGAAAGATGCCTTCTTACTTGATGTGTTTGTAGTGTTCTTCCTTAGATCAAATGAGCCTGTTGACGATTGACATCAATGGATTGGTTGCCTCTGATGGGCAGATAGCTACCTTATGCTTTCTTCAAGGCCACCCCCTTGCATTTTTGTCCTTAGCCTCCTTGGTAAAGGCCTTCTTCTAATGCCGACACTGTTGATGGGTTCTAAAAGGAAAGACAATCATGAAATGAATGGTGAAAAGATCTATGTGCATTCCTTGCTCAACTTTCTCAATGGGTTGCCCTGACGGACCCGCGGTAGGCTCCTTGAATCCTATGTACATGAAACACCAGGTGCTGTCACAATAGTGCTTTACAATTCCTGAGAGGAATGAATTTTAGCTGAAATCACATATTTTTAGAAAATATAATGATTTAAGCCTTAAAAATTTCTATTTTAAGGATTCCAATTGAAGAGGGTTTGATCAAATCACCTTAGATCAAACCCCCTTGGATAGAACCTCGCTAGTTTTAAACCATACCTATAAATGCGTCTCGTTTACACCTATCAAAATGCTAATAAAAAATCACTTTTGATTTAGCTTTTGGGGGATCAAATGAATTCATTTAAAATTTATTTCAAATGATTGTGGTATTTCTCAGAACAAGCTATCCAACAAATATAATTTTAATATGTTTTGGTTTTGTTATGTATTAGTTTTTAAAGTTTTATTAAACATAGGTTTTTCATCGAAAATGAATTTATTTGTTCTTCACATGTGGAAAAATAGAAGATTATCAAAATAAAAATAAAAAATATGAGTGCACCAGATATTGAAGTCCTTGATCCAACAATTTTTTTTTTTAAATTTTGACATATACAAAAAAAGTTACGCGTTATACGGCCACGCTGTGTCTAAATTGTAATTCATTTGACTTTGAAACTTGATTAAGGAAACAAAAATCAATAAAAAACTATCGAACCAAGTAGAAGCACTAGATATCAAAGTTACAAATCTGAATTTGAAAGAATTAGAATTTTATCCTTCATGGAAAAAAAGTTATGCGTTATATGGTGTGCGTCACTTTTTAAAAATGTTGTTTTCTGAAAAAAATCAATTTTCGTGGGAGATGGAAAAAGAGTGTAATTTGATTCCAAAAATTTTGAAAAAAATATTTTTAGAATTTACAAATAAAATTTGATGAGACTCTAGTTTGTACCATCTTCAAATTCCTCACGGTTTAGCTGCTATAGGTGCTTGAATGTGAAGATTTAGTTAAAAATAATAATTTCAGTGTCCAGTTTGGCCAAAAATTGTAAACCACTATTATGGGATCACCCCACCGTAAGTGCTTTCATACAAAAAATAAGGAAAAACGTTAGTCAAATCTTGCAAAAACCTTGTTAGATTCATCCATGCATCATCAAAAGATCATAATATTCATATTTGGAGCTCATTTGGACCATAAACATTAATCCGGGCCACTAGGGCTCCATGGATG